>JANAVB010010792.1:1157284-1345873 GCA_029216955.1 Iris pallida | reverse complement strand
TCGTCTCTTCACTTTGTCGGTGGCGGAGGAGCAATGCAGGTCAGAGGAAGATCGAGAGAAAAAAAGGGAACCATGGAAAAAATCTACAAGAGACTGGGAAATTTTGGGGGTAATGGAGGAGAGCAACGCAGGTCAGAAGAAGATCGGGAGAAAGGAGGGAACCACGAAAAATATGTGCGGGAGTGGGAAATTTGGGAGGGAGGAAAAATATTCTGTGGCTGTTACGCTTTTCGTAAGGGTTGTAAACTTTTCTTTTGGTCACATACATCCTAATATGCCAATTTACCACGGTTTAATTGTTACAAATAATATAAAAATTATAAAATTATATAATTAGAATGTTAGTAACGGTTGTTTGCTTGTGGTAACGGTTATAATCGTTACAATCGTGTCACGGTAATAACCGTTACTAATAATAATAATTGTGTTACAAATTTCATGTTTTGGTGTAGTGGAAGAAGAAGAGTAATAAAGAGAGAAAGAGAAGTGGTCTAATAAATGGGGATGGTGGTGGTAGGTAGGGGGTCGGTTCACCACCGAACCAAGCCGAACCAAGATGAACCATGGCCAAGCAAATAAAAATACCCAATAACCAAGCAAGAAGACATACAATACGAGTCAAAATATGTACACGTATACCTAGATACGTAATACGAACAACAACATAATTACAACTATCGTGTCTGAAAATCGAGTAAGGTACTACAACTGAATCGGATATAACAGATATCAAGACAATAAAAACTATAAGTGAATGTACTCGCCTGTGGTCCTGAGCTGATAAGGTAAACACATGCTCAGAGTAATCACAGACCTAAAGATGAGATATTATAAGTCAAAACAGGGTTTAATAATGAAAGAAAAACTAATTAAGTCATGATATGCAAGTCTAAGTCAAACTAGGTCATACTAGGTCACAGGAAGTCAATCCAAGTCAAACTAGGTCAAACTGAGTCAATGGTTGACTTACAATTAGCTTTTGGTTAACTGGTCAACCCTGGTCAAACTAGGCTAATGTTGACCAACTGTTGATTTTTCGTCAACTGGTCAACTCTGGTCAAGTTCTAGACATTTCTAGGCCAAGTGTTGATAGTTGACTTTTGGTCAAAGCAGTCAAACTTGGTCAACCGAGGTCAAAACTAGCCTAAGCATATTATTCCTAATATTACCTACCAAGATACCATATATCTTGGTCAAACAGGATCAACTCTAATCGAATTAAAATATCAAGTTGTACCTCGTCGTATATCGAAATCTACGACACGCAAATCGAGATAAGATAATCAACGGTAAGGTTAAATCTTATCACAGTGATCCATGATCATCTTGCCAATTTTCGATGTGAGATCACTGGAACCGACTGATCTCAGTTTCGTTGTACTAATTCCGAAATACGAACTTAATAATAATTAATTATAATAAAAGGTAATACACAAAGAAAATATCTACAAACATTATCGGATGATGAAACAAACATCACCAGCATGTCTAGAATGGTCAAATCAGCTAAGATAGCCTATCCATAAGTCCAATTTGGATACCGGGGCAAAAAGGTAATTTCGGATCAAAACAGTGTCAGTGTCGGACCTGCTTTGCACCAAAAATATACAAGAATACTAGTCCACTAAACCTAACAAATTATATGTCCACGAATCCAGAATGACAATAATCCAACGGTATATCCAGAATTGGATTCCGTTGACCCGATCTCAAATTGGTCTGTTGACCAGGACATTAAAATTTCGATTTGCACGAAAACGTGTCGGAGCCAATGTTCTCAAAACTCAGCAAAATATGTCAATGAGTCTAGAATGACGATAAGAACTCAACGATATATCCAAAATTGGATTCCGTTGACCCGATCTCAAATTCACCCGTTGATCCGGATATTGGTATCTGACTTGCACCGAAATGCGTGCCGGAACCAATGTCCACTAAAACCTAGAAATTATATGTCAACGAGTCCAGAATGATTACGTACTCAACAGTATATCCAAAATTAGATTTCGATGAGCCGACGTCAAAAAGTCCCATTGACCCGGACTTTGGGGACCGCTTTGCACCGAATGCGTGTCAGGGTCCACGTCCTCCAAATCTAACAAAATTTATAAAATGTGTCAGAACGAGCCACGAGTCTACTGGTGGTATCAGAAATTGAATTCGGAGTCCCGGTTCAAAAATAGAATTTTATAAGTTGGAAATTATGAATTCGGACGGCCAACTTTGGCGTCGAATTCAACCAATCAAACGTACTCAATGAAACGAAACTAAGGGTAGGAAGAGGGTTATACCAGCTGCAGATAAGAACCAGTGCCATGCCAGACGGAGATGCGATGGAGGAGATATGAACCGACGAAGTTGGCTCCACAAAACTGTCCAAAAATTATACAATTTAAAGCGTCAACTTGCTGGCCGATTTGATGTATCAAACGATAAAATTAACGGACGAAAATTGAGGGGAGTGAAGATGGATATACCGAGATTGAGTTGGAGCAAAGAATCGTTGATCCAACGGTCGAATTTCCCAAAAAATGCACAAAAAGTTGCTGCGACGAGGTGCCATTTATGGATCTCGTTCGCGCGTGCGTCGGGATTCTGTACAAAACGCACGAATCGCCTAGACGGCGTGTCCCGGAGGACGGTGGCTGCCACGAAAAGGTGCACCCAGAGTTCGCCCAGCCAGGAGGATTAATGTAGTAAAAATTGTGTGGTGATGATGGTGTGTGTGTAGAATGCTAGGATTAATGTAGGAAATAGATCATTCTTTAGAAAATTAAATCAAGGGTTATCCATGAATATTTTAGAAATAGGTAGAGTAGTATTTAATAGTTTTTAAAGGCAAAGAGAGTGAGGGTATCATGAGGAAGGGTAACATGAAGCTTGGACTGGGTTTAGTTGAGCCGGGTCGGGTCAAAATCGGACATAGTGTAATAATTGAATTAATATAGGTATTTATGATCAAGGATAATAAGTAGCATGTGGAGGCTCAAAAATGGGATATAAGTGTCATGTGGGTAGTAGGCTTCGTGTGGGCCATTCCATATTTGGGTCGACTAGGTTGGATCGATGTCGGGTCCCAAATTAAATTGGAAGTCCGATCACATTTTACGGTGGATAATTAATTGGCCTAAATTGACACAAAAAGTTGTGCGAAGCAAATGAAGCACAAGATGGTATGTCTGAGTGGGACACGAAGGTCATGGGTGTAGGGCGTCTCGAGTAGATCATGCATGAGAAGTTGGTTTCATGAAAATGACTAGCCTTGTTCTCCTAATTTAAAAGTCACGGTAACGTGCATATGATGATCAAAGATAAAAGTGGAAAAATTAATTAATAATTATTTAAAGATCAAATGGTCTAAGTGACCCGTAGTTGTGTGAAGCAAAAAGAGTACAAGGGAACAAGTTTGGATAGGACATGATATATCAACATGAAGGTAATCTTGTCTACTACACACTGATGAGGAGAGTTTCCAGAGATTGACATCCCTGACGCTCCAGAAGTCAAAGTCACGGTAAAGAGCCTTAAATCAAATAATAACAATATAATATCTATTGCAAATAATTGATATATTAGAAATAAAAAATAAGCCCTAAATTCAGGGGGCTTACATTTGTCACTAGAAAACTTGTACATATTTTCTAAAAACGTTTTATACCAAAAGCTTTCAATAATTAGAATAAATGATAAAAAGGTATTATTTCTATAATTGAGTTTATTTGCTAAATTAAATTAATTTCGGTAAATAAATTGTTTAGTAAGAATAACAAAAATGTTATGGTATTTAGTTAAATCGTTAGTTTGATAAAAACTGTATTTTATTAAGTACTATTTTGCAAATTAAAGGCTATTTTTTCCTTTTATGATAAAAAAGGGTAAAAATATATTTCTAGGAAAAAGTATTTTTCGCTAAATTATTTCTAATTAGTAAAATATTTTTTTTGGAAATCTAATTTCTATTTTAATTATTAACCTCTAAAAAAAATACGATTTAAAATTTATTTTCTTAATTTTTATTTCGATAAAACATATTTTATTCAAAAACGATTATTTTGTCAATTATTATTTTGGTAATAAAATCTATTTTATATATATATATATTATTTTTCCAATTAGGTTTTCCAACCTACCAGACTTAGTCTCTAGTGTTGTTCTTTAGAAATAATGCGTAGTTATAATTACTAAAATCTGGTACTACGATCTTGTAGGTTCGATTCCCTAAAACTTTAGCAGTTACCACTTGTTGCTGTCCACATCGAGGAACAGTCTGAGGCAAGTTTCATATCTATTCCATGTCTGTATTTTTTACTTTAATTTAAATGTATGAATCAGTTGATTTCATATAGTATAGTGACACTGATTCACCGTGGATCCCTCTCGGACTCCACATCGATTGACGGACTGCTGGATTGCTATAGTGACTTATTGACTCATTGACTCGGGGATTGCTTGGGGGAGTAGTATAATGTCTGTGACCAAAGCCAAAATTTTGTTTGTCTCTCTCGCGCTAACCTCTACCACACAGGGGGTTGAGCCATACCGTATACTGTTTGTTTCGGCCGAATCGTTAGTATACATATTGCCTCTATCCCAGCCGGTCACAGGCCCTGTTTATACTCAAAACACTAGCTTAACATTGCATCATATTTGACATTAAGATCATATTGCTTGTTGTCTTTTACCATTAATTACAAAAACATATAAAGTTTTCTTAAACTGTCTCGCATTTTCATTTATTGTTAATTTAGAAATGCTAGATTTGGAAGAAATATATGTTTCTTGTTCACTCCTGACTGGATACCCAACATTTTTAGGTGATTGCGATGAGGAGGAGCTAGCTTACTGTTCTTTCTACGGGCCTGACTTGGGTCCTACAGATCTAGCTGAACCAGAACCAGGAACCCCAAAACCATAGAAGTTGGCATAGTTTCTTTCCTTTCTTTGTTTTATTAGAACATTTGTAATAAATGAATTGCGATTTTGTAGTCTTATTATTTATATTCCAGACCAGTTTCAGTTTAATAAAGATATTTATTTTCGTTAGATATTTTGCCTATTGTGTTCACTACTAAAATAACCCAGATTAGCGACGTCAGGAGACATCGCTAAATACAGAAAATACGTCGCTAAAAATGATTTGCGACGTATTTAGCGACGAAAAACTCACGTCGCTTATAGGCAAGTCGCAGATGATACTTTCGTCGCCGAACGTCGCTATTTGCGACACGGCGTCCATTGTTGCTAGACGTCGCCAAATGAGCGACAGAGAGCGACGTATCAGTACGTCGCCAATATTGCGACGTAAAGCGACTACTAGCGACTTCAAAAGTTTATAAATGATGACGAGGCATGGCATCCACGTGGCCACGTGGGCAACGTAGCGACGTATATTAGCGACGTCGAGCGACGTAACGTCGCTAGTTAGCGACGTATAACGACATCTATTTGCCGTCGCAGTACGTCGCAGAACGTCGCTATACGTCGCTAATGTGAAAAAAAAATTTAATTATAATTGATATTTTGTTATGCTGTGTTTCTGTGTTTACAGTGTATGTGAAGTGCAGTGTTCGAACCATCGATAGTTTCTCTTACTGTTCTATGTTTTATCTTGGATAGAAAGAGCAACAGTTCAGGGTGCACTTCTCAGAGCTTCCTCTTCACGTCCTTCACCTTCTCGGAACCTTTACGACGTCCGAGAAAGTGAAGGACGTGAAAATGAAGCTCTCAGAAGTGCACCCTGAACTGTTGCTATTTCTATCCAAGATAAAACATACAACAGTAATCGAAACTGTCGATGGTTCCGAACACTGTATTTCACATTCACTGTAAACACAGACACACATCATAACAAAAATACACAATATATTTTTTTTAAATTTCGGCCGCACCTCCTTTGTATATCAGATCATCGCTTATAACCCAGCATAGGTATATTTGTCATCCCGTCGCAGATATCACAAAGTAAATATCACAATAAAAATAGGAGGCAGTACAAAGTAAATATCACAGACACACATCCTCACAAACATCCAATAGAGTGAAATAAAAATGAAAGATGATAAAAAGTCTCCCACCAAGTGTATAAACAACAGTGTATGAATAAAATTTGCCCATAGGGCCAATACATACAAGTCATAAAAAAACCAATAAAATTACTGCGGACCCCTGCCGCGCAACTGGGATAGAATGTAGTCATACTGCTCCTGGGTGAGCTGTACCATAGGGCAGTAGGAGCAGTACAATGTCTGGAGTCGGCGTCGGAGGCAGTGCAGTATCTGGAGTCGGCGCCGTCGATGGACCGGGAGGACGTACCTGCTCCAGCTCTCGCAGTCGCTCACCATGCACAGCAAGGGTACTCACCACCTTCTCAGTATACTGAGCGAGTGAGGCAGATATGCTCCTCTGCGATCCCTCCAGCTCGACCTGTCTACGCTCTGTGCGCTGTGTAGACTCGGTGAGCGTCTGCAAGTTGGCAGCTGCAGCCTGATGCAGACTCATCACTCCTGTATACTGCGCTCGACCGCATCAAATCGTCCGATGACGATCGGAGGGTCGGATCGTTGCTCGACCGTATCAGAAATCTGCTGCTGCAACTCGCGACGCAGCTCCTCGATCTGATGACGAACATCCTCAGCTCGTGACGACGCCTGCGTAGCCGGAGACTGCGTACTGACAGAGGGGGCCCGGGATGACTCCGAAGCCAAATACGCGCCATAGGATCCCGTACCGTAGTACGTACCCTTCTGAAGACCGCCAACGGCGGTCATCCATGTTGACACAAAGTCACAGTCAACCAAATATTGACTACATTGACTAAATAATGTCTGTATTAATTCAATACGACACACGACGTCTGCATTCCGTTCAAGACAGACGACAGCTCAGTCTCCGGTTCTCAGTGTATTTTTGAGTCTGTATTTTTATTTTCATTGAGTCTAGACTTGTGTACTCTGAGTCATGCTGAGCTCTTGACACTTAGTCTACAGCCTACCCAAAATCCCAAGCTCCACTGAACCAAATACTGCCCAAAAATCCCCTTTGAACCACTCTGTGCTCTGGAGACAGAGTTCGGGCGAACTCTGCCTCCACACAGAGTTCGGGCCGAACTCTGTCCCCTAGAAATCAGGAACCCTAATTTTAGGGTTAGCTGGTTGCTAGTTGTCCAACGGCCAAATATTTAAATTTTCCTACCTGAATTCTGGCCGAATTCTGCCTATAAAAATACTATAAATAGGACATAATTCTCTCATTCCAATCCATCCAATCTTCTCTTCTCTTCTCTCTTGTAGCTGAAATAAGCCATACCCTTCCCATCTACTAGCCACAAGCCTAAGTCTCGAGTGCTCAGCATCTCTCAGTTAGGATTCTTGTGCAAGAGTCGAAGAAGTCGCTTGGACAATTCCAAGCAAATCGCCACTGCGATCCTCTGTTAGAAGTTGACGTGATCTTCTGAAGTAAAGGCACGGTTGTAAACTACTATTTCACAAATAGTGGATTTGAATCCTGAGCTAGAGTTCTCAGGCCTGGACTAGTCCTCCACGAGGAAACCAGGTTAAAATCGCTGTGTTTGCGTATGCTCTTTTGATCTCCTTTTATTTTTTGCACTTTACTCTGATTATTTATTATTGGTGAAAGAGTTATTTTAATTGGTCATTTTTCTATATATACTCTATTCACCCCCCTCTAGAGTTGCCAAACTGTTCTTCAATTGGTATCAAAGCTCTGTTCTCTTTATAAGGACTAACATCCTAAGAGCTGATCCATGGCAACCACACAATCCTTGATTTCAATCATGGTGAAGGTCAGTCCACTCATAGGCCTCCCCTATTTGATGGAACTAACTATACATATTAGAAAACAAGGATGAGCTTCTATCTTAAGTCTCTAGACTTTGACCTGTGGACTGTCGTCACTGACGGTTACAAAAAGCCCGTCAGAATAGTTGTTGATGGTGACCTCATTGAGAAACCACACGACAAATATTCTGTCGAGGAGAAGAAACAGGCAAGTCTAGATGCAGGGCTATTAATGCTTTATTCTGTGCTATAGACAGGAATGAATTCAACAGGGTCTCCACATGCACCACTGCTCATGAAGTATGGAGACTTCTAGAAGTGACGCATGAGGAACCACACAAGTCAAAGAATCTAAAATAAGCCGTCTCACTCAAGAATACGAAGCCTTCAAGATGAAGCCAAATGAGACGATCACTCAAATGTTTACAAGATTCCTCGACATCATCAATCCTCTATCCTCGCTTGGTAAGCAGTACTCAAACCACGAGAAGATTCGTAAGTTACTCAAAGGGTTGCCAAAGATTTGGAACCCTAAGGTGATGGCCATCATAGAAGGAAACGATCTCACATCAATGTCAATGGAGACCTTGATGGTAAGCTCATGACTCACGAGCTTGACCTCAAGGACTTCGAAGAGCCTGCTCCGAAGACCAGGGAGATCGCACTCAAAGCTCATCGACGAAGGGCTGATCACGATGAGACCGAAGACGATAACTCGGATGATGAAGACCAAGCTCTCATGGTTCGCAACTTCAGAAAATTCCTTTGCTTCAATCGAAGGAAGAAGGATTCACAAGAAGATGATGAAGAAGAGCCAACCTGTTACGGTTGCAAGAAGACTGGACATGTCCGAAAAGACTGCCCATTCTTGAAGAAGAGCAACCGCTATGAGAAGCCATACAAAAGAATTCATCAAAGAAATATGCCAACACAGGAATTTGGCATGAAAGTGAAGCGAGTGACTCCGAGAAAGAAAAAGGCTCTCCTCAAGATACAGCAAATGTGTGCCTAATGGCAACTTCCAACAAGGTATCTAACGAAACTCTAGATGACTTCTCTTTTGATGAACTTGGCGATGCTTTTACTATTTACTCGATGATCACAAAAAGGTCATTGGTAAATACAAACATGCCAAGGACAAAATCAAAAGTCTGGAAGATGAGATACAAAGAATTTCTTTACTTCTTGATGATGTTAGAGACACGTCACCCACTGATGCCACTAATAAGTATCCAAGCTTAAAATAAGCTTACATGATGCTGAAGCACGTATTGAGCAACAAGCTCAAGAAATCACTACTCTCAACACGTTGCTTGCTGAAGAAAAGAGTAGACACAAAATCTCCATGACTAAAATATATGGCTTGAATATTAAGGTTGATGAATTGCAAGCTGCTTCTAAGAGATTAGAAACCAAATTGGGTAAACAGGTGCTTCAACCTCAAACCCAATCACATGGGCACAACACCACTCATGCTAGTCAACCACGTCATTATCATGCAGCACATAACCATGCATTTATATACACAAACTTTCACAAACCACGTGCACGTAAGAATAATTCTCATTCAGTACACAATCATCATGTTGCACAAAGACACAATCAAATCACCCCACACATAGAAATCATCATGCCATGCCATATAGACAAGATCATCATGCAATGCCATATAGACAAGATCATCATATGCCATATAGACAAAATCATCATGCCATGCCATATAGACAATATCAGCATGTCACACATCATAGACAATACCATCATGATATGCCTCATAGACACCATCACCATGCCACTCATTCTATGCATAATCATCATCACCATGCTAACTCTTCACATCATGTTCATCCTTATCCTGTTGCTTACAGATATTACTCTCATGCTCCTAGTATAAATAAAATGCTATCTGTACCTACTGTGGATCACATGACACATCTCACCACAGTGCAAAGTTAGAAGACTGGTAGATAAAAAGATATATGCTTGGTTTCCAAGACTAACTTTTCAGGACCCTCAAGAACTCGGATACCAAAGGTCACATCTACTCTTGATGTAGGTGGACCTTCCTCTTCAACTGAAAGTAAGTGGATTCTCGATAGTGGATGCTCGCGACATATGACGGGAGATGCAAAACTTTTTGCATCACTATCGATGAAAAAGAAGGATATGTATCCTTCGGTAACAATCTCAAAGGGCACATAATAGGTAATGGTATCATTGGTCATCCTCCTTCTCCTGTAATAAAGGATGTCTGCCTAGTGACCGAGTTAAAACATAACCTGCTCAGCATTAGTCATCTTGCTGATCATGGATATGATATTAACTTTGGACAAAACAGTTGCTACATCTATGATAGGTCAACAGGAGACATTGCTTTTGAAGGGAAAAGAGAGGACAACATATATATTTTCTATCTTTCTATAAATACTAACAATGCAGGTAGATGTCTATATGTCCACAAAGACGAACGACTATTGTGGCACCAGCGTCTTGGTCATGCCAACATGGATGCTATATCCAGGCTGTCTACCAAGAAGCTAGTGAGAGGATTGCCTGATATCACATTCAAAAAGGACACGGTATGTGCCGAATGTGAACTAAACAAGGCAACTAAATTCTTATTTCATTCCATCAACTCTGTAAGTACTACTAGACCCTTGCAACTACTTCATATGGATTTATTTGGTCCTAGTAGAATAGCTAGCCTTGGTGGCAAACTTTATGCATTTGTTATTGTTGATGATTTTTCGAGATTTACTTGGGTTTTCTTTCTCGCTAATAAGAGCGATGCTATTTCTGTTTTCAAAGTTTTTGTAAAGAAAGTTCAAAACGAAAAAGGCTACATGATTACTCGAATCCGAAGTGATCATGGAGGCGAATTCGTAAATTATGATTTTAAAATTTTTGTAATGCAAATGGTTTTGATCATGAATTTTCTTGTCCTAGAACTCCTCAACAAAATGGTGTTGTGGAGTGGAAGAATAGAACTCTCGGCGATATGGCCAGAGTCATGTTGAATAAATTTTCACTTCCGAAATACTTTTGGGCAGAAGCTGTCAGTACAGCATGCCACATTTTGAATAGGGTGCTGATTCGTCCCATTACGAAGAAAACACCCTATGAGCTTTGGTTTGGGAGAACCCCCAATGTTTCTTATTTTAAAGTTTTTGGTTGTAGATGTTTTATCCTTAACACCAAAGACAACTTAGGCAAATTTGATGCCAAAGCTGACGATGGTATCTTTCTTGGTTATGCCGCCAAGAGTAAGGGATATAGAGTTTTTAATAAACGCTCACTTATTGGAAGAGTCAACAAATATGACTTTTGATGAAGACAACTACAGTAAGTACTCTTGATGATGACGTTGAGCCATCAACTTCTACTCCAATGAATACTTTAACCGAAACTGATTCTCTGGAGGGTTTGCCTAAGAAATTCTCTTTCAAACCTTTCATCCAGAAAATTTAGTAATAGGAGAAGTTTCACGTGGAGTAACTACTAGATCATCACTAAGAGACTCTGTTGCTAGCACTGCCTTCATTTCACAAGTAGAGCCTAAAAACATTTCTGAAGCCTTTAATGAATTTTAGATTTCTGCTATGCAAGAAGAACTCAACCAATTCGAGAGAAGCCAAGTATGGGAACTCGTTCCTAAACCGGTTAATCATTCGATAATTGGTACTAAATGGGTTTTTAGAAACAAAGTAAATAAGATGGTTCAGTCACACGTAACAAAGCTCGTCTAGTAGCTCAAGGATACAACCAAGAGGAAGGTATCGACTACGATGAGACGTATGCTCCTGTTGCTAGACTAAAATCCATTCGGATGCTTTGTGCTTTTGCTAATTTTCAAAACTTTAAATTATTTCAAATGGATGTGAAAAGTGCTTTCTTGAATGGTTTTATTAAGGAGGAAGTTTATGTGAAACAACCTCCTGGCTTTGAAAATCACAAATTTCCCGACCACGTGTTCAAGCTAAAGAAAGCACTTTATGGCCTCAAACAAGCCCCCAGAGCTTGGTATGAAAGGCTAAGCAGCTTCTTACTTGAGAAAGGCTTTTCAAAAGGGAAAATTGACACTACACTATTTATAAAATCTTTTAAAGACACTATTCTGTTGATTCAAATCTATGTTGATGATATCATTTTTGGGTCTACTGATGAAACCCTCTGTCAAGAATTTGCCAAGTGTATGCAACAAATTTGAGATGAGCATGATGGGAGAGCTCAACTACTTTCTTGGCCTGCAAGTGAAACAAATGGCTAATGGAACTTTCATCTGTCAATCGAAGTATACCAAGGACATGCTGAAGAAGTTCGATCTTGACAACGTCAAACCAATCAGCACTCCAATGGCTACTTCAACCAAACTTGAACCAGATGAGAGCGGCAAACCTGTTGATCAACGTAAGTATCGAGGTATGATAGGCAGCTTACTTTATTTAATTGCTAGTCGCCCGATATCATGTTCAGTGTTTACCTATGTGCTAGATAACAAGCTAATCCTAAGGAATCATACATGACCGCGGTTAAGCGTATCTTTCGATACCTTAAGGGTACGGTTACAGTGGGCCTATGGTATCCCAAGTCCACATCATTTGACCTTATTGGTTACTCTGATGCTGACTTCGCTATGCAAGGTCGACCGTAAAAGTACGAGCGGCACATGTCATTTATTAGGAAAGGCTTTAGTCTCCTGGTTTAGCAAGAAGCAGAACTCTGTCGTACTATCCACAACAGAAGCTGAATACATAGCACTGGGCGTTGTTGTACACAAATTTTGTGGATGAAGCAAACCCTTGAAGACTATAAGTTATCTTTTATGCATATTCCTATATTCTGTGACAACACTAGTGCCATTAATTTGACTAAGAACCCTGTCTGTCACTCACGCACTAAACACATTGAGATCAGACACCACTTTTTGCGTGATCATCAGCAAAATGGCACGATTAACTTAGAGTTTATTGACACTGATCATCAACTAGCAGATTTCTTTACTAAGCCATTATCCGAAGAGCGCTTCAATTTCCTTTGTCGTGAACTCGAATTTTGGATGAAGCAGTTATAAGTTGAGACTCACCTGCGTAAATATCGAGTATATTTTGATTCTTTTACGACGAATTTGGTATGAGTACAAGCCGAAAGGGTCCCCTGACAACAAGGGTAAAAGCCTAAGCGACACGGTGTACTAGTCCTCAGGACTACCGCTAGCTAGGATCCGGCCCCTGCAGCTAACCCATGGCAAATTTTAAATATTGAATTATAATATATTTCCTTGTTTGTATATGGTTTGTTTCGATTTAATATTGCCTAATTGATTTTTCTAAAGTTCATTCTGTCTTTTGTGTACCTCTTATGTACTTCAATGCATTCATCATACTTTTATCCTCTCTATTTTTTTCTTCAACACTTAACCATTTTTTCATCTTTCAGCCTGTTTTAAGTTCTGGACCACTAATCCAGAACTCGGGCCGAACTCTGCCTCTAACAGAGTTCGGGCCGAGTTCGGTCCATATTGGTCCAGCGTCGGGATCAGCCTCTGCCGTTGGATCAGTTTAGATCATACGGTCAGAATTTCTTCCGACCAACGAAAACCCTCTCTTATATTTCGGGTTTTCATCTCTCTCCTTCACTATTACCTCCTTCCTTCCCTCTCCAAACTCTTTCCTTCAAACCCTAACCCTAGTTTTTGATCTAGAAGGCTCTATTACTTCTCAAAATCAAGGGAAAGGGGTTTCTCATCATTCTCATCCACTGTTTATTGATCATTTGAGGTATCATTCTTGATTCTATACTTCTAATTATCAAGTTTGTTCTTCTTTTATGGCTCCTCTCTTGTTCAATCGTGGAAAGAGGATTCGAACTGAGAGTGTTTCCTCTTCGGATTCTCCTCCGTCAATTGAACAAATCATTGAACAACTTCAACCCCCTCATCCGTTGTTCAACCACCCCGTCCTCGAAATCCTACTACCTATGACAACCGATTATTTGTCTCACTAGATGCATCAAACAACTGGTTTAGTGACTTTCGGAATCGTCAGGTATTCGCAGGACATCCTATTAATTTTTCTATATTCTCTCAATATGATTCTTTATTTCATGACCTCTGTTTTGATGAGCTAGTCACTACCACTTCTGCTATCTATCGTCATGCTGTCCAAATGTTCTACTGCAACATGACCTTTGATGACCTCCATATTTATTCACGAGTTGCAGGTATCAATATATCCTTTGACGACTTTGACTTAGCAGAATTTCTTGATCTTTCAGAGCCCAATTCTTGGGAAAAGCTTGTTGACGCTTGATCATTCCGTTTTTCCGACGGGATCTCCCTTGAGAGCTTCAAGGACGATTTGTGTACTCCATACACACGTCCTCGCAAGCTCATGGCTAAATATCTCAACCCATATTTTTCTGACCTTCATTGGATAATCTCTAACACCATTCTACCCAAAACAGGTTCTCCTGATGACATCACTTATCTTGAAATATCTGCTCTTTATCATCTCCACTTTGGAATCTCTTTCAATCTTTCACGTTCCATGATGGACCGGATGATTCACTGTCGGAAGAAACCACGAGCTCTGGTTTATCCTTTGTACCTTCCTATGATCTTTCGTGCATTCCACATACCCTTGACACCTGTCCGTTTTTGCCTGCTCCTGCTTTTCTGTCCAAGGCACGACGTTCAGGCAGTCGTCGCCTCTCCTGAGACTTCTGAGCAGTCTGCTGATGAGGAGCCTGACGCCCCTTCACTCGGTCAGGATGCACCACTTCCACCTGCCACTCTTGAGTCTATTCAGACTATGCTCGGGATCGTTTTGACCTTGAGGACGAGCGCTGGACCCAGCTGGACTATCGTACTACTCTGCAGATGGTGCCCTCGGAAACTCTCTGCATGATATACGGTATTCCCTGTCCCGTCATCTGCACATTCCCATGGAGCGGGATCCTGAGCGCGCGGGCCATCGCATTATGATCCTTGGATCATACGTTACATGATCCGGATGCTGCATTTTTGGACCCCGTCGCTCCTTCCCTGGTCCTTCAGATGCTCCAGGACCTTCTCGTGCTCCGTGATGGAGATTGGCTCGATCTGCTGCTGCTACTGATGATGATCTTAGTTGATGCTTTTTTATTTCAGTTATTTAGTTTATTATGGATTTATGTCCTTGGTTTTATGTACTCAAACTCTGGTTTGTATTTGACACTTGGTTTTGTGGATGACATTTTATGCTCATTATCATAGTTTTACTTTATGCTAGTGACTCATTTTGTTTAGTCATACACTGTTTCTTCTCTGCTTGGTGTGGTTGCATCACTCTTCATTGTCTATACTGCAGTTTATATGATCTTTCATTCATATGCAGTATATATTGCTAACTGCCAAAAGGGGGAGAACTATATATATTTTCGTATATCTGTTTCGTATATCTGTGCTTGTTTTTTTTCTTTTGGAGATATTATCTATCAGGCCACAGGTTCTATGCATTATTTACGGGGGAGAGCTATTGCCTCTAGCTCGGCACCGTTCACTGATTACGGGGGAGCTATCTTCTTTTAGCTCGGCATCGGTTATGGGGCTGTTTACAATCAACTGTGTCCAGGTATGAATATTAAATATACATATATTATTTTGTCAATTATCAATATGGGGGAGATTGTTGACACAAAGTCACAGTCAACCAAATATTGACTACATTGACTAAATAATGTCTGTATTAATTCAATACGACACACGACGTCTGCATTCCGTTCAAGACAGACGACAGCTCAGTCTCCGGTTTTAGTGTGTTTTCGAGTCTGTATTTTATATTTTTATTGAGTCTAGACTTGTGTACTCTGAGTCATGCTGAGCTCTTGACACTTAGTCTACAGCCTACCCAAAATCCCAAGCTCCACTGAACCAAATACTGCCCAAAAATCCCCTTTGAACCACTCTGTGCTCTGGAGACAGAGTTCGGGCCGAACTTGCCTCCACACAGAGTTCGGGCCGAACTCTGTCCCCTAGAAATCAGGAACCCTAATTTTAGGGTTAGCTGGTTGCTAGTTGTCCAACGGCCAAATATTTGAATTTTCCTACCCGAATTCTAGCCGAATTCTGCCTATAAAAAACTATAAATAGGGCATGAATTCTCTCATTCCAATCCATCCAATCTTCTCTTCTCTTCTCTCTTGTAGCTGAAATAAGCCATACCCTTCCCATCTACTAGCCACAAGCCTCCTAAGTCTCGAGTGCTCGCATCTCTCAGTTAGGATTCTTGTGCAAGAGTCGAAGAAGTCGCTTGGACAATTCCAAGCAAATCGCCACTGCGATCCTCTGTTAGAAGTTGACGTGCTCTTCTGAAGTAAAGGCACGGTTGTAAACTACTATTTCACAAATAGTGGATTTGAATCCTGAGCTAGAGTTCTCAGGCCTGGACTAGTCCTCCACGAGGGAAACCAGGTTAAAATTGCTGTGTTTGCGTATGCTCTTTTGATCTCCTTTTATTTTCGCACTTTACTCTGATTATTTATTATTGGTGAAAGAGTTATTTTAATTGGTCATTTTTCTATATATACTCTCACCCCCCTCTAGAGTTGCCAAACTGTTCTTCAATCCAGAGCTCGTCCGGCGATGGCTCTGCAGGCGGCTGGGAGGAAGTACCAGCCCCTCCCTCTGCTTGCGCACTAGCAGCAGCAGCATCATCAGCCGCCTCCTTCTGTAGCCGAACAAACTCGGCCTAGAACATGTTTGCTAACGTGTAAGTGTTTACTAAAGTCTATATTGACTATTTTCCTGTTTTCTAAATTATAGTCAGTTAATATAAAGAATAGAACGTACATATGCCTGCGTCGCCCTCGTCAATGAAGTCCCCAGCCCTCCGATGGGTGACCAGAAGACGGTCACCATATTCGGGTCCTCACCCTTCTTTACCTGTTAAAATATATTATCTATATTAGTATTAAACATTATATCGAACTATATATAAATTAATGTCCGTCATAGGAAACGTACCAGACGACGAAAATGCTCCGTCATCGGAATGGAGCCACCACACCACTTACCGGCGCTCGACCGTGCCACCTTGGCCTTCTCAGACCGCTCCTGGTACTTGGCTCGCTGAATCTAGCCTTCATCGCAGTCCACTGCTCTGGCGTAATCCAACCCTGGATCGGCTGTCCGGAGCGATCACGACGCTTCTGGTCGTCGATCGCATCACGGATGTGCTTGGCTATGACGGCAGAAAATTGGCCCTCGATCCTCGCCGCCCGGTGTGGTGGATAGAAATAGGTCCTCTACAAGAAGTAAAATACAAAAGTTGTATAATATACACAAATGATTATTAAAATTTAAAAATAAACAAATTTTTTACCTTGAAGTGGGCGAACCAAAAGGCCTTCCTATCTGCGGAGCATCTGAGTAGTTGAGCCAAGCCCACCATAGTTCTGCCTCACAAATGTCCCCAGCTGTCTCTGTACTGCAGAAGGCCGATATCTATACAATAATAATTTTTCATGAATATATGTACAAATAATCATTTGAGAAATATTATAATTAATTAACTTACTTCATAGGCCCGTCCGTCCAAATCTCCATACGCGTCTCGCCCGGGGAGCGCATGGAGGGTCGCTCTCACCTCCTGCCTGGGCAGGATCAATCTGATCGCCGTCCTCCATATGATCGACGTGGGCTCCCACCATAGAGCCTCGACAGTAGGAATGCTGAACGGGGGATCAGGGATGCTGGACGCGGGATCAGGAAGGCTGGACGACGAGGGAGGAGTCGCCAACCTGCTAGAACTGCCCTGTCCCGATAATGGACCGGGAACAGAACGGTACACTGCGTACTCGGAGATGAGGATGAGGGTACGGAACTGCCCTCTCCATCCCCAGCCCGAGGCTGACGGGGCTGCCTAATATATAATCCTCCGCGTCGTCCAGATGGTCTAGTCATACCTGACAATAAAACATATGACAATAAAACAAAAAAATATTTATATGATAGACATCACAGATTTTTGAAAAATATCATAGTCAAAAAGTGTCACTGAAGTGTCAATAAAAGTGTCAATAAAGTGTCACTGAAGTGTCACAGATTTATATGATAGAAGTGTCACTAAAGTGTCAAATATGATGATAAAATAAACGTACAGATTTAATCCTCTTCTGAAAATTTATCTAGTTCGTTTAGCTCATCTACTTCTTCTTCTTCTTCTTCTTCTTTTTCTTCTTCTTCTCTTCTTCTCTTCTTCTTCCCCTACATCTTCACTTTCATCTGCATCTTCTCTTCAGATAATTCTACTTTTCTACACAATTAGATGTGTAATAGGGAACTTCCGTCGTGTCCACTTCTATAATATTTGTTACAAGAGGTAGTTCATCCTGTTGATAAGCTATATCGTCAACCTCAAAGGTATTTCTAGCTTTGGTCTTGCATACTGCCCACCAGTCCGACCTTGTTGTTCCCCGTTTAGGATAACTTGTGAAGTACACGAGCTGAGCCTGACTTGATAGGACAAACGGTTCATAGGCTTGATATCGACGCCGATAGTTTATATCAACAAGACCGTGCTTGTCTACTTTCCAACCTTGACCTTCAATCGGATCGAACCAATCACACCTGAATAACACAATCTTAGCAGGCTCTATTCCATAACTATATGTCAGCTCCACGATCTCCGTAACACGCCATAGAAATCGTTGCCCGCATCAACATCTTTGTAGTTCGAAGATTGATACACAAACAGCTGTTTTTGGTGGAATCGAGATCCACAAAGTTGTCTCTGATCGGGCAAGTTGTTGACTTGAACCTAAACCCATTAACACAGTAGCTTGGCCATATTTTTGCAGCATAAATTGATCCCTTGGCTAGCATTCTAATAGACTCATTCTCAAGTCTTGCGTATGGACGATCGACCTAAATACCACGAAAGAAGCAATTAAGCTCATTCTCAATCAAGTGCATATACAAAAAGGTAATTACAGAGTTCTCAAGTCTTACATATGCACTCAACCATGATAGAAAATAACGCCTCATTTCTTGTTCTAGTTTTCTTCTGTTATGTGTGGCCTACCCGACCTCACATCATCATTAAATATGCTGAAAACAACATCGTTCAATTAATGTAATAGTATAATAATTAACACTATTAAAATAATATAGACGTATTAATTACTTACCCCTCCAGTTTCTCTATTTCCTCCTCGTCGCAGTTGAGTAATACATACACCTGAGCAGCCCTTAGCTCATCATCGTTCATATATCTCTTTTTCATCTTACCCGATGGCTTTCCTGGAGCATTGAATACCTTCAGTATTGTATCATTACTTTCATGATCTCCCTCGTCGTTTCTGGAAGCTCTCGTTCTATTAGTTGCAACATGAGGCTTGAAATACATCGAACAAAAGTTTGTAATCTCCTCGAGAACATAGGCTTCACAAATAGAACCCTCGACCCGTGCCTTATTTTTTACCTTTCTTTTTAGGTGATTCAAATGTCGCTCGAACGGGTACATCCATCGATATTCGACGGGTCCACCAACACGTGCCTCATAGGATAGATGAATCGGCAAATGCTCCATAGAGTCGAAGAATCCAGGAGGAAACACCCTCTCTAGCTTGCATAGTGTTACCGTAATGTCCTTCTCTTGCTTTTCTAGACGATCAACGAGCAATTTCTTAGAACAAAGATCCCTGAAGAATATGCTAAGCTCCGTCAATGGATCCCAAACTGCCTGCGGTAAGAATTCCCGAAATGCAATCGGAATTAACCTCTCCATGAATACGTGACAATCGTGGCTCTTCATACCCGTCAATTTGTTTTCTTCGGATCGACACATCTTCTCAGATTTGACACATACGTCTGGAAATTTTAGGCCCTGGATCCACCGACAAAGTCTCACTTTATCCTCCTTGTCCAGCGAGAAAATTGACTTCGGCAGGAACTGTTTTCCATTCTGCTGTATCAAATACAACGCAGGGCGTTTGTATATTTCTTCTAAGTCCAACCTGGCCTTGGGATTGTCTTTCGTTTTTCCTTTACGTCCATCACAGTATTAATTATGTTATCAAACACATTCTTCTCAATATGCATGACATCAAGATTATGTCTGATCAGATTGGTACTCCAGTATGGCAGATCCCAGAATATGCTCCTCTTTGTCCAGTTTTAAACTCTACCAAATCCATCGCACTTGTACCCAGTTGTAGGATCTTCTATAGCACTTGGAAAATCTTTAACCTCCTCCCATATCGTGGCTCCGCACCACCTTGGCGGTGGATCCCTTCTCTACAACGCCGGCACGGAAAGCATTCCTGTTCCTTCTGAACGGATGATCTTTTGGCAGAAATTGCCGATGACAATCAAAGAAGCACGGTTTTCCGCCGTATTTCAAGCGGAAAGCCTTACTACGGTCCATGCAATACGGACATGAGAGACGGCCATGAGTGCTCCATCCAGATAACATTCCATAGGCCGGAAAGTCGTTGATGGTCCACATAAGGGTTGCCTTCATCTGAAAATTCTGCTTCCTGGAAACATCGTACGTGTTAGCGCCTACTTCCCATAACTGATTCAACTCATCTATCAAAGGCTAAGTACACGTCAATGTTCCTCTTGGGATTGTTCGGACCAGAATTATAACGGTTAGAAACATGTACTGAGTCTTCATGCACATCCAAGGCGATAGGTTATACGAAGTGACAATCACAGGCCAACACGAATACTGGGATCCCAAAGACCAAAAGGAGTAAAACCGTCAGAAGATAGTCCCAACCTGACATTTCGCGGATCTGAAGCAAAATCTGGATACACTCGATCAAAGTGCTTCTACGCTTCTCCATCGGATGGGTGATCCAACACTCCTTCAATCTGTTCTCGTATGTGCCAACTCATATTTTCGACCGTCTCTTTCACCATAAATAATCTTTGCAACCGCGGCGTTAAAGGCAAGTAGTGCATTGAATCGGTCGGTCTTCTTGCACCGGTAGACCTTCCTGTACTAGTTGTCTTATAGCGATCAGCACCACAAAATTTGCACACATCTGCGTCCTTGTCGTCTTTGTAGTACAGCATGCACCCATTACGACAGGAATCGATTTTCTCGTATCCCATCCAGAGCGATCTCACCATCCTCTTAGACCGGTCGAAGTCTTTAGGCAACTTAGCACCCGCCGGCAAGATCTCTATAATCAACTCCAACACTGGTTGTAGCATTCTTGACATGTTAAAATCTGACTTAATGCTCAACAGTCTTGTAACCACCTCCAACGGTGAATGATCTTCACAACCAGGATACAATGGAGTCCTTGCATTCTCCAACAACTCCATGAACTGTGCAGCATCGGCGTTCGGTGCCTCCTCAGGTGCATCATGAACGAAACTAGGCCCCGCAGCGTCGAAAACCATGTTCACGCACCCGTCGTCGTATGCATGATTATCTGAAACAAAATTAGGTCCCGCATGCATATACGGCTCAATAAGGCTCCGGCTCTGATGCCAAAGACACAAGTTCTCCGTGTGCGGTCCACTGATAGTAATTAGGCGTGAAACCCCTCGAGTACAAATGATATGTCACTTCCACTTCTGGATAATATTTCACGTTATGACATTTCACACACGGACACTTAATTTTGGTGCCGTCCATGTACTGAGGGAACGCCTTAGCAAACTGCAGGAACTGCTCTACTCTCGCTATGTATTCATCCCGCACACCACACATATCATCAGGACGACGATTGTACATCCATGAACAATTTGCAAGTAGTAATTCATATCCATTTGGAAATAATTCTGCAAAGATGGACACACATTATCCAACAGGCACAAATTCGTATATTATGTCTTATTATAGGACACACATTAGTAGCGGACAGTTACTAATAACAATGATATGCAATCTAGGTCAAACTAGGTTGTACTAAGTCAAACAAGGTCAAGCTAAGTCAAACAAAGTCAAACAAAGTCAAACAAGGTCAAACTAGGTCAAACTAGGTTGTACTAAGTCAAACAAGGTCAAAAGTCAAACAAAGTCAAACAAGGTCAAACTAGGTCAAATAGTCAACCTTGGTCAAACAAGGTCAAATCTAAGTCAAATATCCTATTTCTAGTCATGACCTACCAAGGTACCCTTTACCTTATCGCTATTGGTATCCCAATACTAGCTAGCACACCATTCAAGGCTATACAAGCCTAACCTATAATTCAAGTACCAATAATGACCAGAGTCAACTCAAGCTATCTCATACACACAAGTAATATCTGGGTGTCATTTGTTTAGTCTTAAAAAACACAATCAACTAAAACTAGTACCAAGTAATGAGCAATAGTGAGTTACCAAAGCAAACTGAAACTAAAACTAGTATCTGGGTGTCATTTAAACAACTAAAACTAGTATCTGGTGTCATTTAACAAACATGAAGACAACAAAGTCAAACAAGGTCAAGCTAAGTCAAACAAAGTCAAACAAGGTCAAACTAGGTCAAGGGTTGACCTATAGTTGACTTTGTCAACTCTTAGTCCAATCTAGGTCAGATGTTTACTCTACTTTGACTTTCAGTAAAATAGTCAACCTTGGGGGTGACTACTATTTCATATAATTTTAAAGTATCGGCCGATACCGATCCGATACGGCCGATACCGATACGGTTTGGCATGTTCCGATCCGATACCGACCGATACCAAATATTGACCGATACCGACATTGGGGGTCTTTGTTCCGATCAATTCAAGTACCAATAATGACCAAAGTCAACTCAAGCTATCTCATACACACAAGTAATATCTATATAGATATATACATATATATATATATAGGCATGTATATACTATATGCCTATATTACAAGACAAGGCAACTTTCATGCATTCATATATTTAGACACTCTAACATAGGCTATATGCCTATATCACATATGAGTTACATGATATAGTTATGTATATGTATACAATACCATCTATCAAACATATATATAGAGAGAGAAGTAGAGAGTGGGTGGTGTGTGTACATGCACATGTGAATGGGGGGTGAGTGTGTTGACTGTTACATGTGACAGTCACATATACGTGTATATGAGGGAGGCTAACATGCTTGTATTAGGCTATATGTGTGTGTGTACCTAGGCAAGAGTGAGTGAGTGATATAAACTATAGGTCAGTCCAATCTGGATAGTAAGGGGATTTACTGTGTTCAGTCAAATAGGAAAGAAAAAGAAAGGAAATCAGTTCATTTCACACAACATTACATACTCCTATAACATATTTCAGACCCATTCACCTCAAACCCAAATCGAGAACCAAAACTCTAACCAAATCACCCCAAACTTGAAACTCAGTCAGCACACATATAGATACACTACACTAGGGTTTTAAACATCTAAATTAAAGCATTAAACTAGGTTAAAATGGTTGTCAAAACTGGGTTTTCAAAATTAGAAAATACAATAAATTAACAAGGTATCAGTCAACATAGGGTATTTAGAAATTGATATATAAAAACATGTTAAAATGGAAAATAAATGGTTGGTAAAGATCTAGGCTATGTGTACGTGTCCAACATAGTGTCTCGTGTCCACCACAACATGACACAGTGTGTCCAGTGTGTGTGTGTGTGTCCATCTGTGTGTGTGTCCGTATGATCCGTGTGTGTGTGTGTGTGTCTCTGTGTGTGTGCGTGTGTGTCCGTGTGTGTGTGTGTGTGTGTGTCTCTGTGTGTGTGCGCGTGTGTGTCCGTGTGTGTGTATGTGTGTCCGTGGAGAGAGGAGGAGGAGGAGGAGTTAGGTTAGGGTTTACCTGAGCTCGAGGAGGAGGAGCTCGACGGGAGGGTACGGGTCGCCGGAGAGGGAGGGAGTCGCCGGTGGGAGGGAGTCGCCGGGGGGAAGGGGTCGCCGAAGGAATCGCCGAGGGGGGAAGGAGTAGTGGGAAAAATTGGAAATTTCGAGTGAGTGGAAAAATGAAACGCTGTGCCCTAAGTAAAAATATTAGCGACGTCACATGAGGACGTCGCTAAACGTCGTAAACTGGCGACATATTTTAATAATCCAGCGAGGTAACGTCGCTATTCAGCAACGTAATTTTATACCTATCGCTGAACGTCGCTATTCAGCGATGTTTGCGATGTTTATATAAAGTAGTCGCTGACTTCCATATATAGCGACGTAATTTTACGCCGTCGCTAAATTATGTCGCTAATAGATCATATTTTAGTAGTGTGTTTCACTGCTTGATACCGCTTATTGTCGCCGTCTCACAACGGTACAGGCTGGACATGATCCGACTAGACCCATTATATTGGGATCGGATCGTGACATCCTTTTAAAAAAAAATGTAATCACTCATAACACCACCATTGCTCTAAAAATATATTGGTAATCGAAGATCATTGTTACCCTAAAATCAAATCTTTATATATAGTTAACCAGCATTAATTAATTGATTAATTAATAAATAAATTAACGTTGTTTTTTCTTGAAAGATCGGAAAGCTTAAGGTGGGAACGTGCATTCCTTATCTGAGCACACACTACTAAAATATGATCTATTAGCGACGTAATTTAGCGACGGCGTAAAATTACGTTGCTATATATGGAAGTCAGCGACTCCTTTATATAAACATCGCAAAACGTCGCTGAATAGCGACGTTCAGCGACAGGTATAAAATTACGTCGCTGAATAGCGACGTTACGTCGCTGGATTATTAAAATATGTCGCCAGTTTACGACGTTTAGCGACGTCCACATGTGACGTCGCTAATATTTTTACTTAGGGCACAGCGTTTCGTTTTTCCCACTCACTCAAAATTTCCAATTTTTCCTACTACACCTTCCCCCCCTCCGGCGATTCCTTCGGCGACCCTTTCCCCCCCCCTCCCGGCGACTCCCTCCCCGACTCCCTCCCTCTCCGGCGACCCGTACCCCCCCTCCCGTCGAGCTCCTCCTCCTCGAGCTCAGGTAAACCCTAACCTAACTCCTCCTCCTCCTCCTCCTCCTCCTCCTCCTCTCCCACGGACACACACACACACGCACACACACACAGAGACACACACACGGACACACACGCACACACACAGACACACACACACACACACGGATCACACGGACACACACACAGATGGACACACACACACACACTGGACACACTGTGTCATGTTGTGGTGGACACGAGACACTATGTTGGACACGTACACATAGCCTAGATCCTTTACCAACCATTTATTTTCCATTTTAACATATTTTTATATCAATTTCTAAATACCCTATGTTGACTGATACCTTGTTAATTTATTGTATTTTTTAATTTTGAAAACCATTTTGACAACCATTTTAACCTAGTTTAATGCTTTAATTTAGATGTTTAAAACCCTAGTGTAGTGTATCTATATGTGTGCTGACTGAGTTTCAAGTTTGGGGTGATTTGGTTAAGTTTTGGTTCTCGATTTGGGTTTGAGGTGAATGGGTCTGAAATATGTTATAGGAGTATGTAATGTTGTGTGAAATGAACTGATTTCCTTTCTTTTCCTTTCCTATTTGACTGAACACAGTAAATCCCCTTACTATCCAGATTGGACTGACCTATAGTTCATATCACTCACTCACTCACTCACTCTTGCCTAGGTACACACACGCATATAGCCTAATACAAGCATGTTAGCCTCCCTCACATACACGTATATGTGACTGTCACATGTAACAGTCAACACACTCACCCCCCATTCACATGTGCATGTACACACACCACCCACTCTCTACTTCTCTCTCTATATATATGTTTGATAGATGGTATTGTATACATATATACATAACTATATCATGTAACTCATATGTGATATAGGCATATAGCCTATGTTAGAGTGTCTAAATATATGAATGCATGAAAGTTGCCTTGTCTTGTAATATAGGCATATAGTATATACATGCCTATATATATATTATATGTATATATCTATATAGATATTACTTGTGTGTATGAGATAGCTTGAGTTGACTTTGGACATTATTGGTACTTGAATTGATCGGAACAAAGACCCCCAATGTCGGTATCGGTCAATATTTGGTATCGGTCGGTATCGGATCGGAACATGCCAAACCGTATCGGTATCGGCCGTATCGGATCGGTATCGGCCGATACTTTAAAATTATATGAAATAGTAGTCACCCCCAAGGTTGACTATTTTTACTGAAAGTCAAAGTAGAGTAAACATCTGACCTAGATTGGACTAAGAGTTGACAAAGTCAACTATAGGTCAACCCTTGACCTAGTTTGACCTTGTTTGACTTTGTTTGACTTAGCTTGACCTTGTTTGACTTTGTTGTCTTCATGTTTGTTAAATGACACCCAGATACTAGTTTTAGTTGTTTAAATGACACCCAGATACTAGTTTTAGTTTCAGTTTGCTTTGGTAACTCACTGTTGCTCATTACTTGGTACTAGTTTTAGTTGATTGTATTTTTTTAAGACTAAACAAATGACACCCAGATATTACTTGTGTGTATGAGATAGCATGAGTTGACTCTGGTCATTATTGGTACTTGAATTATAGGTTAGGCTTGTATAACCTTGAATGGTGTGTGCTAGCTAGTATTGGAATACCAATAGCGATAAGGTAAAGGGTACCTTGGTAGGTTATGACTAGAAATAGGATATTTGACTTAGATTTGACCTTGTTTGACCAAGGTTGACTATTTGACCTAGTTTGACCTTGTTTGACTTTGTTTGACTTAGCTTGACCTTGTTTGACTTAGTACAACCTAGTTTGACCTAGTTTGACCTTGTTTGACTTTGTTTGACTTTGTTTGACTTAGCTTGACCTTGTTTGACTTAGTACAACCTAGTTTGACCTAGATTGCATATCATTGTTATTAGTAACTGTCCGCTACTAATGTGTGTCCCATAATAAGACATAATATACGAATTTGTGCTGTTGGATAATGTGTGTCCATCTTTGCAGAATTATTTCCAAATGGATATGAATTACTACTTGCGAAATCGTTCATGGATGTACAATCGTCGTCCTGATGATATGTGTGGTGTGCGGGATGAATACATAGCGGGAGTAGAGCAGTTCCTGCAGTTTGCTAAGGCGTTCCCTCAGTACATGGACGGCACCAAAATTAAGTGTCCGTGTGTGAAATGTCATAATGTGAAATATTATCCAGAAGTGAAGTGACATATCATTTGTACTCGAGGGGTTTCACGCCTAATTACTATCAGTGGACCGCACACGGAGAACTTGTGTCTTTAGCATCAGGGCCGGAGCCTTATGTTGAGCCGTATATGCATGCGGGACCTAATTTTGTTTCAGATAATCATGCATACGACGACGGGTGCGTGAACATGGTTTTCGACGCTGCGGGGCCTAGTTTCGTTCATGATGCACCTGAGGAGGCACCGAACGCCGATGCTGCACAGTTCATGGAGTTGTTGGAGAATGCAAGGACTCTGTCACGACCCGCACCCTAGAGTTAGGGCACGAGAACGTAACAACGTCCAGCCTACGCCGCAGTGTCGGCGGTAGAACGCTGTCCTAGGTCTCAATGCATCTAACAGTATAAGACTAAACAGTTTATACTCCCGAATGGGGGTGACATAGCAGATACAAACTCAATCATCTAAGGTAGAGCGATAAGGATAGATAAAACATGAAATCCAAAATAAATACAGAGATAGAAGCCTAAGTGTCTAAGATACATGAACCCAGAAGTACATCTCAAAACTCAATAAAGACAGTAATCCACAAAGTAAACAACTCCAAACAAAATGAAATAACTACCTAAACAACCTCTAATGTGTCTCCTCTAGGCTAGCAGGCACCTCCAGGCTATCTGTAAAAAATTTCAACAGGTCCAGTCAGGACTGGAGCGAGCACAGTACATCTCAACAGATCATAGCAGGTTAGAAAACATATAACATGCAGTAAGTAAGATACGAGTACTGAAGAAATGTGGTATGTAAACAGGAAGAGAACTGTAATGTAAATATCTACTATACATAGAGAACTAGCAGTGACTAGTGAATCAGAGTACGAGATAGCACATGTGAACAGGACAGATTTGCACAGGATGTCGAGGTGCACAGGAATCTACACTACAAAGGAATTGTTCACACGACTACTAGCACTCCCCCGTATCCCCAATCAATACACAAGGATCTAAACAGGTTATGTTATTGCACAGGATATCACATGGGGGCCCATATAGGGTGCACATGATAGTATACATGGGGCTCCGTGAACATGAGAGTACAAGATTCACAGGAGTGCATGTAATGAAAGCACAGGAGTACATGATGTAAGTGAAACGCACAAGCACAATGTACCCGATACTCCCGAGGGGGACATCGCATGTAGAGATCCATATAGTACCAATCCGTGTGACCAACGTGACAGTACAAGTAAAGTAATCTACTGCAGGTAGTAATTCTAAGCAGGATATAAATGATCAGAGAATGTACTCGCCTCGATAACCTGAACAGCTGATAAGTATAGGGGGTCCCACTGAAGCCACAGAGTCCTATTTAAAGCAACACAGGTTACAAGGTGTTCAAGTTGAAAATAAATAAATCCCTACAGGCAATCTATATTATTCTAGGTTCTTCTAAGTCAAAACAACTCTAGGTCGACTCCGGTCAATAATCTAGTCAAACTAGGTCAAGTGTTGACTTATAGTTGACTTTGGGTCAACTGGTCAACTCTGGTCAAACAGGGTCAATTCTAGTCTAAAATAAAGTGTACTTCGTTATTTGTACGTCGAAACTTACGACACGTAAATCGAGGTAAGAGGATTATCGGTAAGGTTGATAATCTTATTATAGTGATCCACGTGTCCAACTTGTCAATTTCAGCGATGTGAGATCACTGGAATTGACTGATCTCAGTTTCGTTGTACTAATCCCGAAATACGAACATTATATGAATTAATTATTAATTAATTATAAAAAGGTTAAACTTAGAGAAATTACAACAAACATTGTCGGACGATGAAATGAATATCGCCAACGTGTCCAGAATGGTCAAATTAGCTAGAATAGCCTACCCAACGGTCCAATTTGGACAAGGGCAAAAAGATAATTCGGGTCAAAACGGTGTCCGTGTCGGAGCCATTTTGCACCGAAAAACGTGCAAGAAAATAAGTCTATAAAATATAACAAATTATATGTCCACGCAATCAAATGTCGATATGAACCCAACGGTATCTCCAGAATTGGATTCCGTTGTCCCGATCTCATTTTGGCCCGTTGACCAGAACTTAGAATTCCGGTTTGCACGGAAATGCGTGCCGAGCCAAAGTTCTCAAACCTTAGCAAACTACCTGTCAACGAGTCCAGAATGATGACACGAACTCAATGGTATCCCCGGAATTGGATTCCGATGAGCCGATCTCAAAATGACCCGTTGGCCCGGATATTGGTATCCGACTTGCACCGAAATGCGTGCCAGACCCAATGTCCACCAAAACCTAGCAAATTATATGTCAACGAGTCCAAATGACGATACGAACTCAACGGTATCTTCGGAATTGGATTCCGATGAGCCGGCGTCAAAAAGTCCCGTTGACCTAGAATGTGGGACCCGCTTTGCACCGAAAAACGTGCCCGGGCCCACGTTCTCCAAACTAACAAATTTTATATGAAAACATGCCAGAACGACGCCACAAGTCTAATGGTGGTGTCAGAAATGAAATCTGGAGTCCCGTGTTCAAAATTGGAATTTTACAAGTTGGAAATTACGAATTCGGACGACCAACTTTGGCGTCGAATTCAACTAATCAAACAAGCTCACAATGAAACGAAACTGAAGGGTAGCAAGAGGGTTTACCAGCTTCGCAACGGAACTAGTAGCACGCCAAACGGAGCTGCAGTGGAGGATACAAGCTGACGAAGTTGGTCCTGCGAAACTGTCCAAATTTAATACAATTTAAACGGTCAACTTGGTGGCCGGTTTTCATGTATCAAACGATAAAATTAACGGACAAAATTGACAGGGATGAAGGTGGATATACCGAGATTGACGGAGTAAAGAAATCTCCATCTAACGGTCGGATCTCCGGGAAAAGCGCACGAAGTCGCTGCGAAGGCGCCAAATCTGAGTTCCAAACTCGCGCGCCACGGGATCTCGTTCAAAACGCAGAAATCGCCTCGACGGCGCATCCCGGAGGACGGTGGCCGCCATGGGAGAGGCTGCCTGAGTGCGGCGCGCCCAGGGGGGTGGTTCGCCGGAGCCACGGTGATGCGTGGCCGGCTCGGCGGCGGCGCCAGCGCTCTCACGCGCGCGGGGATGCGCGCGGCTGTGCCATCCCGGCCAGCGGGGCCACTGCAGAACGCGCGCTGCTGCGCCGTGGGGCTGCACGGCCTGGCTAGGCGCGGTGGCACCTCCCAACGCGACGGGGCACTGCAGTGGTGGTGATGTAGGTGGTCGGGAATGGAGGTGGCGGAAATGGTGGAGAGCTATGGTGGTGGTTGCGGGTTTGAAAGGAGAAGTAGGGGGAGGAGAAAGAAGAGGAGAGGTGGCCTGGTGGGTGGCTGGCCGACGGCGAGGCCGGCCATGGGGGGTGGTCGGCCTGGGAGAGGTCGTCGGGTTTTCCAGGAGAGGTGAGTTGTAGTAGTTGTTGTTATTAATGGGTTGTGTAGGAAATAGAAAGGAAGAGAGAGAGAGGAAGAATAATGATAAGGAGAGAGAAAGAAAAGTTGTTACACCTAGAAACTACGGCCATGTGTGTTGGCTGAGTGAAAGTTTGGGATGGAGGGAAATCAATGGTTGGAATTAAATGAGGTTATCCAATGGCTAGGAATAATTTAGAGGGAAATTGGTCATTTCTAAGGGAATTAAATAATTAGAAATTCCCAATAATTATAGGAAAATATGTAGGGGTACCTGACATTTTTTTTTGGGCAAGAATTATGAGGGTGTCATGATGGAGAAAATCATGGAGCTGGACTGGACTCGGTGGAGCCGGATTGGGTCAAAACTGGACGTTGTGCAAAAATAGAATTAAAATTAGGTGTTGATGATCATGGGCAAATAAGTAGCACATGGAGATTCCAATAAATGGGACACAAGTGGCGGACGGATAGTAGGCTCGAAGTGGGCCATGTCCATAGTTGGGGCTGACAGGTTTTGGTCGACAGGGGACCCACAAATCAAGTTGGAAAATGGATGTGACGCCGTGGCGTGAAATAAAATTGGGTCACGTGTCGGAAAAGTTGTGCGAATCAAATGGAGCACAAAATGACATGAATGAGTGGGAAACGAAGGTCATGGGTGACGAGCGTCTCGAGTAGATCATCAATGAGGAGTTGGTTTCAAGGAAATGACTGGTCTGGCGCTCCCAATTTAAATGTCATGGTAACGCGCTAAAATGATCAAGGAAAAGTGTGGTCATTACTGATCGAACGGTCTAATTCGACCCGAAGTTCAGCGAAGAAAAAGGGGCACAAAGGAACAAGTTTGGGTGGGACACCATATACCGTCATGAAGGTAATCGTATCCACTCCAAAACTCGTGAAGAGGATTTCCAGAGTTGAACATCCCTGATACTCCAAATATCATTGGCATAAAAAAGTACACTAACAGATAAATAAAAGAAAAATATTTATCAAAACCAATAATCAGAAAAATAAAATAAAGAAAAAAATTCAACCCGAAATTCAGGGTGCTCACATCCTACCCACCTTATAAAATTTCGTCCTCGAAATTAAAATGTCCCTACTCCCTCTAGGACAAACCCCCACAATAAAAGTTCCAGAACTTAAATAAAACATACCATCAAATAAAAGAACGGCATACAGGGTCATGGCATACGGTGACAGTGAAGTCTCATCTAGGTTTACTAGTCATGCTAACTGAATCGGTCATAGGGTATCAAACACACAAGCAAATCCAGGGTGCTAAACGAGAAAAGATGCAGAAATATCAAATCATCAAATCTGTAAGACAGTCTACTATCCCATATGAAAACTGGTACTCATAAAAAATAAAATAAGGTAACTACCAATTATCTGAAAAATACTATTCCAGGAAAAATCAAATCATTAGTTAAGGAATGAAAGTCAATTGCGTTGAAATTCAATTACAATATATATAGAATATTTAGTCTCGATACGATCTAAGTTGATCAAATTGGGGGAAATCAAGATTAGCAATATGGAGGACAGGTTCAACAAAGTCTGAGATCGAGCATACAAGGATGGAGATTCAAGTCACAATCAAATTTAATTCAATTAAATATAGCCCAAGATATAAATATGAAAAGAAAAGATAAATCGAATTCGACTTGGTCGTTATTAAGGAAACTAGGATTCAATGATATTGAAAAAAAACCCTTTTAGAGAAAAGGAAAAGATTTCATACGAAGTCAGCAAATCATCCCCTCTAATACTATAGTTTATCATTTGCCACACTATATTTTTTTAGTCCCAATATGAAAATCAACCTTCATGTGACTATCATCGAAATTTTATAACCTTCAGTCATCTAAATTTTACCATGATCACCATAGAAAATTCCAAACTTCTAAAATATTTTCCCACGAAGCATTCCTCTCTTAATTAGGTATCAACACTCATCCATTTAATCAAATTTTAAATTCTTTCACCTCGTCTAATTTAGATCCGAAACCTCTAAGTCCAGTTTGATATCCTCGTATTGTTTAAATCAAGTCTCGTATTTATTCAATCCTATACCACCATGTCATACAAAATTTATTCTCGTTTTATAATCAACCTTCATATTTCCTTCACGTTTATCTTCAAATATTATCCTTTTTGAATTCCACGATTTCTCCTAATCATCAAAAAATAATTTCTATAACGTAAAATTCTTGTGTTCTCTTTGTCTCTAGTCACCCTCTAAAATATCTGGTTCAACTTCGCATAATCATAGAATACAATCAAATTCTCCTTCCCATTATTAAATTTCTACATAGCCTTGTAATAGCTCCCAAGAATCAATAACCAAGATTTTCTAAGTTCTCAAACTAGGTTGACCTCTGATATTATTATTTTTTTTGAAGCACATCCATGAATTACTCATAACCAAAATTTCTGCAATTGTTTCTAAATTAATAACATTTATCCCTCGATTTCATTCTAAACCTTTACCACATCTTCCAAAAAAAAAAAAATTTGACATCCAACGTTCTGATTCCTACAAATCATTCTATGATAACCAATTATGTCATTCCTGAACTAGATGATTTACGTCACTTTCTCAACATTTCTCAGATAAAAACGATATACAGATTCAAGAGTTCAAGTACAGCTGACAGAATGAGATACGAGACGGAATTGATATAATCAGGATAGTTGTATAAGACAAGGAATGATGGTACTAAAATATTGGCAGGAAAAGAAATGGTAATAAATCTGTTCTACTTATCCGTTTTAAAAGAGGAAACCATTTTAAAATCCAGAGTTAAATATCAAATTTAAGATAAAGTCTAGCAAAATTTTCGATTCATTGTATTAAGAAGAACTCATAGCAAGAAGTTACACAAAGGTTTATGAAAACAACTAAACATACTCTTAAGTTAAATGACAAGAAACTAGGCAAAACAACAAACATAATTTCTTTTTTTTTTGACTGAGAAAAAGTAAGAAAACATGTTCAAAATATTTTAAGCACAATCTGATAATCATATGCGTCTATCCAAAATCATGGTACTCTAAATCCTCGTCATACTAGTAAGCAAGGCTACGATAATCACAGAGCCCTTGACTTATGCACATATCTCTAGAATCATGTATTTAACATTTTTGCGGTGCCGCATGCTGGCTGCGAAAACCTTAAATTTCACACCCGAGAAATACATCCAGAGTCAGACTATATGTCCTCACCATGCTGGCTAATGTGACTATAGAAGACTAGATTCCATAACATAGATGACCTAGCCCATATAATTTCATCTCGCCAAAAATCAAATTAAATCAACAATGAATACTCAAAAATCAAATCAAAATTTATTAACAAACTCAAAATTCAAAAGTGAACACAACCCATCAAAAGCAAACTCGAATGCAACAGCTATCATCAAAATTCAAAATTCGAAAATCTTTCCATCAAATAATACAAACTCAAATTCAATAATAATCCGTAAAAATCAAATTTAACAACAAAAGTAAAATAAATTAAATCAAGGGGAAAAAAAAAGAGTTTTCAAATCGAAGTTAAATAAGATTCTCCAGGGTCGTCCCAGGAATCTCTCAAGGGTTCCTAACTGTGATTGAGTATCTTCAAAAATATCCTATTCCTAGTGCAGGCTGTAGTGGTACTCTAGTTCGATTACCACTACACTTTAGTCTCGACCTGCATGGGCCACCACTAAAAACGTGTCACGACCCGCACCCTAGAGTTAGGGCACGAGAACGTAACAACGCCCAGCCTACGCCGCAGTGTCGGCGGTAGAACGTTGTCCTAGGTCTCAATGCATCTAACAGTATAAGACTAAACAGTTTATACTCCCCAATGGGGTGACATAGCAGATACAACTCAATCACATCTAAGGTAGAGCATGATAAGGATAGATAAAACATGAAATCCAAAATAAATACAGGAGATAGAAGTCTAAGTGTCTAAGATACATGAACCCAGAAGTACATCTCAAAACTCAATAAAGATACAGTAATCCATAAAGTAAATACAACTCCAGACAAAATGAAATAACTACCTAAACAACCTCTAATGTGTCTCCTCTAGGCTAGCAGGCACCTCCAGGCTATCTGTAAAAATTTTCAACAGGTCCAGTCAGGACTGGAGCGAGCACAGTACATCTCAACAGATCATAGCAGGTTAGAAAACATATAACATGCAGTAAAGTAAGATACGAGTACTGAAGAAATGTGGTATGTAAGGAAGAACTGTAATGTAAATATCTACTATACATAGAGAACTAGCAGTGACTAGTGAATCAGAGTACGAGATAGCACATGTGAACAGGACAGATTTGTACAGGATGAGGTGCACAGGAATCTACACTACAAAGGAATTGTTCACACGACTACTAGCACTCCCCCGTATCCCCAATCAATACACAAGGATCTAAACAGGTTATGTTATTGCACAGGATATCACATGGGGGCCCATATAGGGTGCACATGATAGTATACATGGGGCTCCGTGAACATGAGAGTACAAGATTCACAGGAGTGCACATGTAATAAAGTACAGGAGTACATGATGTAAGTGAAATGCACACACAATGTACCCGATGCTCCCGAGGGGATAACATCGCATGTAGAGATCCATATAGTACCAATCCGTGTGACCAACGTGACAGTACAAGTAAAGTAATCTACTGCAGGTAATAATTCTAAGCAGGATATAAATGATCAGAGAATGTACTCGTCTCGATAACCTGAACAGCTGATAAGTATAGGGGGTCCCACTGAAGCCACAGAGTCCTATTTAAAGCAACACAGGTTACAAGGTGTTCAAGTTGAAAATAAATAAATCCCTACAGGCAATCTATATATTCTAGGTTCTTCTAAGTCAAACAACTCTAGGTCGACTCCGGTCAATAATCTAGTCAAACTAGGTCAAGTGTTGACTTATAGTTGACTTTGGGTCAACTGGTCAACTCTAGTCAAACAGGGTCAATTCTAGTCTAAAATAAGTGTACTTCGTTATTTGTACGTCGAAACTTACGACACGTAAATCGAGGTAAGAGGATTATCGGTAAGGTTGATAATCTTATTATAGTGATCCACGTGTCCAACTTGTCAATTTCAGCGATGTGAGATCACTGGAATTGACTGATCTCAGTTTCGTTGTACTAATCCCGAAATACGAACATTATATGAATTAATTATTAATTAATTATAAAAAGGTTAAACTTAGAGAAATTATCAACAAACATTGTCGGACGATGAAATGAACATCGCCAACGTGTCCAGAATGGTCAAATTAGCTAGAATAGCCTACCCAACGGTCCAATTTGGACACAAGGGCAAAAAGATAATTTCGGGTCAAAACGGTGTCCGTGTCGGAGCCATTTTGCACCAAAAAACGTGCTAAAAATAAGTCTATAAAATATAACAAATTATATGTCCACGCAATCAGAATGTCGATACGAACCCAACGGTATCTCCAGAATTGGATTTCGTTGTCCCGATCTCATTTTGGCCCTTGACCAGAACTTGGAATTCCGGTTTGCACGGAAATGCGTGCCAGAGCCAAAGTTCTCAAAACTTAGCAAACTACCTGTCAACGAGTCCAGAATGATGACACGAACTCAACGGTATCCCCGGAATTGGATTCCGATGAGCCGATCTCAAAATGACCCGTTGGCCCGGATATTGGTATCCGACTTAACCAAATACGTGCCAACCCAATGTCCACCAAAACCTAGCAAATTATATGTCAACGAGTCCAGAATGACGATACGAACTCAACGGTATCTCCGAATTGGATTCCGATGAGCCGGCGTCAAAAAGTTCCGTTGACCCAGAATGTGGGACCCGCTTTGCACCGAAAAACGTGCCCGGGCCCACGTTCTCCAAATCTAACAAATTTTATATGAAAACATGCCAGAACGACGCCACAAGTCTAATGGTAGTGTCAGAAATGAAATCTGGAGTCCCGTGTTCAAAATTGGAATTTTACAAGTTGGAAATTACGAATTCGGACGACCAACTTTGGCGTCGAATTCAACCAATCAAACAAGCTCACAATGAAGCAAACTGAAGGGGTAGCAAGAGGGTTATACCAGCTTCGCAACGGAACTAGTAGCACGCAAACGGAGCTGCGTGGAGGAGATACAAGCTGACGAAGTTGGCCCCGCGAAACTGTCCAAATTTAATACAATTTAAACGGTCAACTTGGTGGCCGATTTTCATGTATCAAACGATAAAATTAACGGACGGAAATTGACAGGGATGAAGGTGGATATACCGAGATTGCGACGGAGTAAATAAATCGCCGATCTAGCGGTCGGATCTCCGGAAAAACGTGCGCGAAGTCGCTGCAAGGAGCGCCAAATCTGAGTTCCAAACTCGCGCGCGCCGACGGGATCTCGTTCAAAACGCAGAAATCGCCTCGACGGCGCATCCCGGAGGACAGTGGCCGCCATGGGAGAGGCTGCCTGTGTGCGGCACGCCCAGGGGGGTGGTTCGCCGGAGCCACGGCGATGCGTGGCCGGCTCGGCGGCGGCGCCAGCGCTCTCACGCGCGCGGGGATGCGCGCGGCTATGCCATCCCGGCCGGCGGCGGCCACTGCAGAACGTGCGCTGCTGCACCGTGGGGCTGTACGGCCTGGCTAGGCGCGGTGGCGCACCTCCTAACGCGATGGGGCACTGCAGTGGTGGTGATGTAGGTGGTCGGGAATGGAGGTGGCGGAAATGGTGGAGAGCTATGGTGGTGGTTGCGGGTTTGAAAGGAGAAGTAGGGGGAGGAGAAAGAAGAGGAGAGGTAGCCTGGTGGGTGGCTGGCCGACGAGGCCGGCCATGGGGGGGTGGTCGGCCTGGGAGGTCGTCGGGTTTTCCAGGAGAGGTGAGTTGTAGTAGTTGTTATTAATGGGTTGTGTAGGAAATAGAAAGGAAGAGAGAGAGAAGAATAATAATGATAAGGAAGAGAAAGAAAAGTTGTTACACCTAGATACTAGGGCCGGCCATGTGTGTTGGCTGAGTGAAAGTTTGGGATGGAGGGAAGTCAATGGTTGGAATTAAATGAGGTTATCCAATGGCTAGGAATAATTTAGAGGGAAATTGGTCATTTCTAAGGGAATTAAATAATTAGAAATTCCCAATAATTATAGAAAATATGTAGGAGGGTACCTGACATTTTTTTTGGGCAAGAATTATGAGGGTGTCATGATGGAGAAAATCATGGAGCTGGACTGGACTCGGTGGAGCCGGATTGGGTCAAAACTGGACGTTGTGCAAAAATAGAATTAAAATTAGGTGTTGATGATCATGGGCAAATAAGTAGCACATGGAGATTCCAATAAATGGGACACAAGTGGCGGACGGATAGTAGGCTCGAAGTGGGCCATCCATAGTTGGGGCTGGCAGGTTTTGGTCGACAGGGGACCCACAAATCAAGTTGGAAAATGGATGTGACGCCGTGGCGTGAAATAAAATCGGGTCACGTGTCGGAAAAGTTGTGCGAATCAAATAGAGCACAAAATGACATGAATGAGTGGGAAACGAAGGTCATGGGTGACGAGCGTCTCGAGTAGATCATCAATGAGGAGTTGGTTTCAAGGAAATGACTGGTCTGGCGCTCCCAATTTAAATGTCATGGTAACGCGCTGAAAATGATCAAGGAAAAGAGTGGGAAAATCAATTACTGATCGAACGGTCTAATTTGACCCAAGTTCAGCAAGAAAAAGGGGCACAAGGGAACAAGTTTGGGTGGGACACCATATACCGTCATGAAGGTAATCGTGTCCACTCCAAAACTCGTGAAGAGGATTTCCAGAGTTGAACATCCCTGATACTCCAAATATCATTGGCATGAAAAAGTACACTAACAGATAAATAAATAGAATAAAATATTTATCAAAACCAATAATCAGAAAAATAAAATAAATGAAAAAAAATTCAACCCGAAATTTAGGGTGCTCACAGACTCCATTGTATCCTGGTTGTGAGGATCATTCACCGTTGGAGGTGGTTACAAGACTATTGAGCATTAAGTCAGATTTTAACATGTTGCAAGAATGCTACAACCGAGTGTTGGAGTTGATTATAGAGATCTTGCCGACGGGTGCTAAGTTGCCTAAAGACTTCTACCGGTCTAAGAGGATGGTGAGATCACTCTGGATGGGATACGAGAAAATTGATTCCTGTCGCAATGGGTGCATGCTGTACTACAAAGACGACAAGGACGCAGATGTGTGCAGATTTTGTGGTGCTGATCGCTATAAGACAACTAGTACAGGAAGGTCTATCGGTGCAAGAAGACCGACCGATTCAATGCACTACTTGCCTTTAACGCCGCGGTTGCAAAGATTATTTATGGTGAAAGAGACGGCCGAAAATATGAGTTGGCACATGCGAGAACAGATTGAAGGAGTGTTGGATCACCCATCCGATGGAGAAGCGTGGAAGCACTTTGATCGAGTATATCCAGATTTTGCTTCAGATCCGCGAAATGTCAGGTTGGGAATCTTCTGACGGTTTTACTCCTTTTGGTCTTTCGGGATCCCAGTATTCGTGCTGGCCTGTGATTGTCACTCCGTATAACCTACCGCCTTGGATGTGCATGAAGACTTAGTACATGTTTCTAACCGTTATAATTCCTGGTCCGAACAATCCCAAGAGGAACATTGACGTGTACTTACAGCCTTTGATAGATGAGTTGAATCAGTTATGGGAAGTAGGCGCTAACACGTACGATGTTTCCAGGAAGCAAAATTTTTAGATGAAGGCAACCCTTATGTGGACCATCAACGACTTTTCGGCCTATGGAATGTTATCTGGATGGAGCACTCATGGCCGTCTCTCATGTCCGTATTGCATAGACCGTAGTAAGGCTTTCCGCTTGAAACACGGCGGAAAACCGTGCTTCTTTGATTGTCATCGACAATTTCTGCCAAAAGATCATCCGTTCAGAAGGAACAGAAATGCTTTCCGTGCCGGCGTTGTAGAGAAGGGTGATCCACCGCCAAGGTGGTGCGGAGCCACGATATGGGAGGAGGTTAAAGATTTTCCAAGTGCTATAGAAGATCCTACAACTGGGTACAAGTGCGATGGATTTGGTAGAGTTCATAACTGGACAAAGAGGAGCATATTCTGGGATCCGCCATACTGGAGTACCAATCTGATCAGACATAATCTTGATGTCATGCATATTGAGAAGAATGTGTTTAATAACATAATTAATACTGTGATGGACGTAAAGGGAAAAACGAAAGACAATCCCAAGGCCAGGTTGGACTTAGAAGAATATGCAAACGCCCTGCGTTGCATTTGATACAGCAGAATGGAAAACAGTTCCTGCCGAAGTCAATTTTCTCGCTGGACAAGGAGGATAAAGTGAGACTTTGTCGGTGGATCCAGGGCCTAAAATTTACAACGGATATGTGTCAAATCTGAGAAGATGTGTCGATCCGAAGGAAAATAAATTGACGGGTATGAAGAGCCACGATTGTCACGTATTCATAGAGGTTAATTCCGATTGCATTTCGGGAATTCTTACCGCAGGCAGTTTGGGATCCATTGACGGAGCTTAACATATTCTTCAGGGATCTTTGTTCTAAGAAATTGCTCGTTGATCGTCTAGAAAAGCAAGAGAAGGACATTACGGTAACACTATGCAAGCTAGAGAGGGTGTTTCCTCCTGGATTCTTCGACTCTATGGAGCATTTGCCGATTCATCTATCCTATGAGGCACGTGTTGGTGGACCCGTCGAATATCGACGGATGTACCCGTTCGAGCGACATTTGAATCACCTAAAAAGAAAGGTAAAAAATAAGGCACGGATCGAGGGTTCTATTTGTGAAGCCTATGTTCTCGAGGAGATTACAAACTTTTGTTCGATGTATTTCAAGCCTCATGTTGCAACTAATAGAACGAGAGCTTCCAGAAACGACGAGGGAGATCATGAAAGTAATGATACAATACTGAAGGTATTCAATGCTCCAGGAAAGCCATCGGGTAAGATGAAAAAGAGATATCTGAACGATGATGAGCTAAGGGCTGCTCAGGTGTATGTATTACTCAACTGCGACGAGAAGGAAGTAGAGAAACTGGAGGGGTAAGTAATTAATACGTCTATATTATTTTAATAGTGTTAATTATTATACTATTACATTAATTGAACGATGTTGTTTTCAGCATATTTAATGATGATGTGAGGTCGGGTAGGCCACACATAACAGAAGAAGAACTAGAACAAGAAATGAGGCGTTATTTTCTATCATGGTTGAGTGCATATTTAAGACTTGAGAACTCTGTAATTACCTTTTTGTATATGCACTTGATTGAGAATGAGCTTAATTGCTTCTTTCGTGGTATTTAGGTCGATCGTCCATACGCAAGACTTGAGAATGAGTCTATTAGAACGCTAGCCAAGGGACCAATTTATGCTGCAAAAATATGGCCAAGCTACTGTGTTAATGGGTTTAGGTTCAAGTCAACAACTTGCCCGATCAGAGACAACTTTGTGGATCTCGATTCCACCAAAAACAGCTGTTTGTGTATCAGATCTTCGAACTACAAAGATGTTGATGCGGGGCAACAATTTCTATGGCGTGTTACGGGAGATCGTGGAGCTGACATATAGTTATGGAATAGAGCCTGCTAAGATTGTGTTATTCAGGTGTGATTGGTTCGATCCGATTGAAGGTCAAGGTTGGAAAGTAGACAAGTACGGTCTTGTTGATATAAACTATCGGCGTCGATATCAAGCCTATGAACCATTTGTCCTATCAAGTCAGGCTCAGCTCGTGTACTTCACAAGTTATCCTAAACGGAAAACAACAAGGTCGGACTGGTGGGCAGTATGCAAGACCAAAGCTAGAAATACCTTTGAGGTTGACGATATAGCTTATCAACAGGATGAACTACCTCTTGTAACAAATATTATAAAGTGGACACGACGGAAGTTCCCTATTACACATCTAATTGTGTAGAAGAAGTAAAATTATCTGAAGAGGAAGATGCAGATGAAAGTGAAGATGTAGAGGAGGAAGAAGAAGAAGAAGAAGTAGATGAGCTAAACGAACTAGATGAATTTTCAGAAGAGGATTAAATCTGTACGTTTGTTTTATCATCATATTTGACACTTTAGTGACACTTCTATCATATAAATCTGTGACACTTCAGTGACACTTTATTGACACTTTTATTGACACTTCAGTGACACTTTTTGACTATGATATTTTTCAAAAATCTGTGATGTCTATTATATAAATATGTTTTTTTGTTTTATTGTCATATGTTTATTGTCAGGTATGACTAGACTATCTGGACGACGTGGAGGATTATATATTAGGCAGCCCCGTCAGCCTCGGGCTGGGGATGGAGAGGGCAGTTCCGTACCCTCATCCTCATCTCCGAGTACGCCAGTGTACCGTTCTGTTCCCGGTCCATTACCGGGACAGGGCAGTTCTAGCAGGTTGGCGACTCCTCCCTCGTCGTCCAGCCTTCCTGATCCCGCGTCCGGCATCCCTGATTCCCCATCCAGCATTCCTACTGTCGACGGCTCTATGGAGGGAGCCCACGCTGATCATATGGAGGACGGCGATCAGACTGATCCTGCCTAGGCAGGAGGTGAGAGCGACCCTCCATGCGCTCCCCCGGGCGAGACGCGTATGGAGATTTGGACGGACAGACCTATGAAGTAAGTTAATTAATTATTATAGATTTCTCAAATGATTATATGTGCATATATATTCATGAAAAATTATTATTGTATAGATATCGGCCTTCTGCAGTACAGAGACAGCTGGAGACATTTGTGAGGCAGAACTATGGTGGGCCTTGGCTCAACTACTCAGATGCTTCCGCAGATAGGAAGGCCTTTTGGTTCGCCCACTTCAAGGTAAAAAATTTGTTTATTTTTAAATTTTAATAATCATTTGTGTATATTATACAACTTTTGTATTTTACTTCTTGTAGAGGACCTATTTCTATCCACCACACCGGGCGGCGAGGATCGAGGGCCAATTTTCTGCCGTCATAGCCAAGCTCATCCGTGATGCGATCGACGACCAGAAGCGTCGTGATCGCTCCGGACAGTCGATCCAGGGTTGGATTACGCCAGAGCAGTGGACTGCGATGAAGGCTAGATTCAGCGAGCCCAAGTACCAGGAGCGGTCTGAGAAGGCCAAGGTGGCGCGGTCGAGCGCCGGTAAGTGGTGTGGTGGCTCCATTCCGATGACGGAGCATTTTTGTCATCTGGTACGTTTCCTATGACGGACATTAATTTATATATAGTTCGATATAATGTTTAATACTAATAATAGATATTATATTTAACAGGTAAAGAAGGGCGAGGACCCGAACATGGTGACCGTCTTCCTGGTTACCCATCGGAGGGCTGGGGACTTCATTGACGAGAGGGCGACGCAGGCATATGTACGTTCTATTCTTTATATTAACTGACTATAATTTAGAAAACAGAAAAATAGATATCAATATAGACTTTAGTAAACACTTACACGTTAGCAAAAATGTTCTAGGTCGAGTTTGTTCGGCTACAGAAGGAGGCGGCTGATGCTGCTGCTGCTGCTAGTGCGCAAGCAGAGGGAGGGGCTAGTACTTCCTCCCAGCCGCCCGCAGAGCCATCGCCGGACGAGCTCTGGATGACCGCCGTTGGCGGTCTTCAGAAGGGTACGTACTTCGATACGGGATCCTACGGCGCGTATTTGGCTTCGGAGTCATCCTGGGCCCCCTCTGTCAGTACGCAGTCTCCGACTACGCAGGCGTCGTCACGAGCTGAGGATGTTCGTTGTCAGATCGAGGAGCTGCGTCGCGAGTTACAGCAGAAGATTTCTGATGCGGTCGAGCGACGATCCGACCCTCCGATCGTCACCGGACGATTTGATGCGGTCGAGCGCAGTATACAGGAGCTGATGAGTCTGCATCAGGCTGCAGCTGCCAACTTGCAGACGCTCACCGAGTCTACGCAGCGCACAGAGCGTAGACAGGTCGAGCTGGAGGGATCACAGAGGAGCATATCTGCCTCACTCGCTCTGTATACTGAGAAGGTGGTGAGTACCCTTGCTGCGCATGGTGAGCGACTGCGAAAGCTGGAGCAGGTACGTCCTCCCGGTCCATCGACGATGCCGACTCCAGATACTGTACAGCCTCCGGCGCCGACTCCAGAAATTGTACTGCCTCCTACTGCCCCTACGGTACAGCGCACCCAGGAGCAGTATGACTACATTCTATCCCAGTTGCGCGGCAGGGGTCCGCAGTAATTTTATTGGTTTTTTTATGACTTGTATGTATTGGCCCTATGGGCAAATTGTTTACTCATACACTGTTGTTTATACACTTGGTGGGAGACTTTTTATCATCTTTCATTTTTATTTGACTCTATTGGATGTTTGTGAGGATGTGTGTCTGTGATATTTACTTTGCACTACCTCCTATTTTTATTGTGATATTTACTTTGTAATATCTGCGAAGGGATAACAAATATACCTACGCTGGGTTATAAGCGATGATCTGATATACAAAGGAGGTGCTGCCGAAATTTTAAAAAAATATATTGTGTATTTTTGTTATGATGTGTGTCTGTGTTTACAGTGAATGTGAAATACAGTGTTCGGAACCATCGACAGTTTCGATTACTGTTGTATGTTTTATCTTGGATAGAAATAGCAACAGTTCAGGGTGCACTTCTGAGAGCTTCATTTTCACGTCCTTCACTTTCTCGGACGTCGTAAAGGTTCCCGAGAAGGTGAAGGACGTGAAGAGGAAGCTCTGAGAAGTGCACCCTGAACTGTTGCGCTTTCTATCCAAGATAAAACATAGAACAGTAAGCAAAACTGTCGATGGTTCGAACACTGTACTTCACACACACTGTAAACACAGAAACACAGCATAACAAAAATATCAATTATATTTTTTTAAATTTTTTTTTCACATTAGCGACGTATAGCGACGTTCTGCGACGTACTGCGACAGCAAATAGACGTCGCTATACGTCACTAACTAGCGACGTTACGTCGCTCGACGTTGCTAATATACGTCGCTACGTTGCCCACGTGGCCACGTGGATGCCATGCCTCGTCATCATTTATAAACTTTTGAAGCGTCGCTAGTGGTCGCTTTACGTCGCAATGTTGGCGACGTACTGATACGTCGCTCTCTGTCGCTCATTTGGCAACGTCTAGCGACAATGGACGCCGCGTCACAAATAGCGACGTTCGGCGACGAAAGTATCATCTGCGACTTGCCTATAAGCGACGTAAGTTTTTCGTCGCTAAATACGTCGTAAATCATTTTTAGCGACGTATTTTCTGTATTTAGCGACGTCTCCTGACGTCGCTAATCTGGGTTATTTTAGTAGTGACAACCTTCCATGGCGTGTGCATGCCCGAGTTCCGTGACGGAGAATGTGATGGCAAGTATAAATCAGAGGCTTATGATCAAGCACGAAATCAGAACTGGAATAGACTGGAGTTGTCACGACCCGCACCCACCGTGAGGGTACGAGTACGTAACAACGCCCAGCCTACGTCGCAGTGTCGGCGGTAGAACGCTGTCCTAGGTCTCAATGCATATAACAGTATAAGACTAAACAGTTTATACTCCCCGAATGGGGGTGACATAGCAGATACAGTCTCAATCACATCTAAGGTAGAGCATGATAAAGATAGATAAAACTTGAAATCCAAAAGAGATACAGGAGATAGAAGTCTAAGTGTCTATGATACATAAACCCATAAATACATCTCAAAACTCAATACAGTATTCCACAAAGTAAAATACAACTCCAGACAAAATGAAATAACTACCTAAACAACCTCTAATGTGTCTCCTCTAGGCTAGCAGGCACCTCCAAGCTATCTATAAAATTTATCAACAGGTCCAGTCAGGACGGGAGCGAGCACAAAACATCTCACGCAGTTCATATCGAGTTAGGAAATATAAAGCATGCAATAGAGTAAAGTACATGAAACGCTGAAAGAAGAATGTATAGAAAACAGTAGAGATTTAATAACAGGAAATATCTAAATATGATAAGTAAGAACTGTAAGGAACATGTGATTTAGAGTACAATCTGGTTATGTAAACGGACTAGGAAAATGCAATGGTAACTCCATTGTACGTGGGTGTACAATAGACATATACAATAGTTATACAATGTTGTATAATAGGATTTGAGTACATAACCAATTCTACTCCCCCTCCCCAATCAATACACAAGGATCTACTCCAGTTACGTTATCTTATACAATAGTGTACAATGTTATACAATGGATGTACAATGTTATACAATAGTGTACAATGGTCTATTCTTGGGGCTCATGTGATAATGAGAGTACACTATGCACAATGAGTATACAAGGATATAGGTATTCAATAAATACAATATGGAAGTGAAACGCACGTCACAATATGTATTTAGTAAATACAAGGAGATAACATCTCAAAAGAAGATCCATATAGTACCAATCCGTGATAACAGTCGTGTCAGCATCAAGTACAGTAATCTAGAGCAAGAATATAAATCCATACAAGTATGAAACGGTCAGAGAATGTACTCGCCTGATGTTTGAATGTCCAAAGTAAATATACTGTCCGAGGAGAGGTGTCTGGCTCCTAATTAGAACAGCACAAGTCACAACATGTCCAGAAGGGTAATATAAAGCACTACAATGTATTCTACATGAATCTAGGTCAAACTAGGCCAAAGTCAACCCTTGGTCAACTCTGGTCAACTGCACTAGTCAAACTAGGTCAAACTAGGTCATGTCCTAACCCAGTAAGTCTTACTAGGCCTAACCAAGACTATCCTAGCAAGCACACATTAATACAAGGCTATACAAGCCAACATACACCCAACTCTATATAGCATGCAATTATTCAATACTCAAATAGGCAAGAATTCACATTGGATATACACTAGGTAATCTATTACTTTAAGCTATATATGTCTACACATATATAAACATGCATATATTAGTATTCAACATTAGGTCTATAATCATGGCATTTCAAATGGTTATATAAACTTATATATTACAACACAATATGCTAACATATATATAATATACATACATAGCTAAGTTAACTATATTCATAAATACTTATTTAAGAGGCTATGTGTGTGTATGTGAACATGGCAAAGGGGCAAGTGAGGGTTAAATGGGCATACATAGTGTATACATATCAAAGAGTGTCAAAGTGTAAGTGAAAAATGTGTCAAGTGTGATAGTGTCAACATAGTGTAAGGAGGTACATGAGGTAATATAGGATTTGTGTTAACATAGAGCATTACATCTTATTAACTTGTATATTGCATACATTACATCTATTATTACATTATATTCATGCTTGCATTCATTCATCATTCATTTATTCTCTTGTACTACTATATGCACCATACATTACATACTATGGAACCTACATATTCATTACAAGCCATACTTATACATGCTTACATTAGATAGGATACTTACACCTCATACATCATTTATTTAACCATTTACTCATGCTTGCATTCTCTATTTAGTTATATAATGTATATACATTAACATGGGTTAAAATCAAATAGAACATTATATTACACACAAGGGTGCACAAAATGTATATGCCGAATAGTAACTCCTACTAATAATAAATACTGTACCATCTCAGCATGAATTAAACTCTATGATTAAATTATGTTATAGATCTATGTGTTAGCTTTCCGAAACTTTAAACGGATCGCGTTTTCATTTTCGGAAACTCCCAGAATCGCGAAAACACCGAGAACGCGTTTGTTTTTCGTACAGCTGACACTCAAATAATTCTCCAAAAAGTTACAGAAAGAAATAGGCCTATTAATACATGTTTTTGGAAAGCTAATTTCAATACGCTTCTTTTAAAAAAAACGGGAGATTAAACCGAGCTTTGAGCTAGAAGTTATGACATTTCGAAGTTAGGGCTGAAATTAAAAACGTGGATAAAAATCATGACGGATTTAGATAGTTTGAACCAAAAGAATACACAATATATATCCTAATTATCCACAACAATAATAGCAATAATAATATGAGGAACCACACTCACAAACTTGATTATATAATCATCATGAACCATTTATTACATATATAAATATAGATACACTCTTATTACAATATATATATATATATATATATATATAAATCTATATATGTAACATGAACACATCCACAACACAAAGGACACTCCTATGATCTCCAAATGGACACAAAATAGACACAAATGGAGATACAACCATGGGGGTCATTTCTATGGGTTCAAAATAGACCTATATGCATGAGAAAATGAAAAGGAGAAGGGATTTATACCTCCCGGTAGATCGAATCGAAGAAAAACCTTCCCGGAGCGACACCGACACGTAGATATTCCAAAAGGACACGAACGATCTCCGAATCCTCCCAAACTTGGGTAGCTTCCACCTTGACTAGAATGGAGAAGGAAAGAAGAAGATTTGGTGGTGAAATGGAAGGATTTGGTGGAGAAATTGCTAGGGATTGCTCTCTAGGAATTTGGGGAAGAACAAGAGAGAGAAAAATAGATGGATAATGACAAATGGGAGGCTCAACCCTATCCTTATTGTGGCTGGCCATAAAGGTGGTTTTGTCCTATTAGGAAAAGTCCAAAAGCCCCTACTAACCTATTCTATGAGTATTAGGAAAGGGCTAATTGGTTGGGGCTAAATTAGTCATTCTAAAGTCTCTAATCACACTAACATTATCCATAATAATTAGTCTAACCTCTAACTAAAATATTTCTATCATGTGGACTAAAATTAATATCATGTGGGCCATGCCTAACTAGTGTGTGGGTCCCACTAGAGTCAAACTACCCCCGGGTCCCCGTTTCAAGTCGGATTGAGTTGAAATTCGAACCCGACTCAAATAACCCCAAAACAATATTATAAATAATAAAATAATATCAAAATAATTCAAAGAGGTCAAATGCAAAAATATCTTTAGGCCAAAAATGACATTAAAATATCATAATCACATGGTTAGGCTCTAGGTCAAACAATCTCTAGGATTTCACTAGCAAAACGTCAAAACCACAAGTCATTGATTTAAATAATTTTAAAATGATTTAAAATCACCTAAAATCATATCATGAATTATATATCATTATTAAAATAATTATAAACACGAAATTTCAAAATTATCCTCAATCAAAAAATTAAAATAAAATGAAAAAAATCAACCCAAAATTTAGGGTGCTCACATCCTACCCACCTTATAAAAATTTCGTCCTCAAAATTAAAATGTTCGTAATCCTTCTAGGTCAAACCCCCACAATCAAATCCCAGAACTTAAATAAATCATACCATCAAAAGGACGACATACAGGGTCATGGCATACGGTGGTAGTGAAAGTCTCATCTAGGTATTCTAGTCATGCTAAACCAAAACGGTCATAGGGTATCAAAACACACAAGCAATATAGGGTGCTAAACAAAAGTTACAAAAACAACAAACCATCAAAACTGTAAGGCAGTCTACCATCCTATATGAAAACTGATACTTATCATAAAAATAAAGAAAAGTAACTACCCATTATCTTTAAAGGGTTCAGAAAAAAAAAAAAATCAAAATCAAAGTTAAGGAATGAAAGCCAATTCCATGGAAAATTTTCAATCACAATACGTATTAAGAATATTTAGTCTTGATACGATCTAAGTTGATCAAATTGGGGGAAATCAAGATTTAGGCAATATGGAGGACAGGTTCAACAAAGTCTGAGATCGAGCATACAAGGATAGAGATTCAGGTCACAATCAAATTTAATTCAATTAAGTACAACCCAAGATATAAATATGATAAGAAAAGATAATCGAAGTCGATTTGGTCGGATTAAGGAAACTAGGATTCAATGATATTGAAAAACTCCTTTTAGAGAAAACAGGAAAAGATTTCATACGAAGTCAGCAAATCATCCCTCTCTAATACTATCAGTTTATTATTTGCTAAACCATATTCTTTTTTTTTCTCACAAGTCCCAATATAAAAATCAACCTCTATATAACTATCATCGAAATTTTATAACCTTCAGTCATCTAAACCTTTACCACAATCACCATAGACAAAATCTTTAAGTTCTAAAATATTTTCCACGAAACATACCCCTCTTTTTAGGAGTCAACACTTATTCATTTAATCAAAATTTCAAATTCCTTCACCTCGTTTTAAATTAGATCCGAAACCTCTAAATCCAGTTTATAGAATCCTTGGACTTGTTTAAATCGAGTCTCGTATTCACTAAACTCCAATACCACTATGTCACACAAAATTTATTCTTTTTTTATAAATCAACCTTCATATTTTCTTCAACGTTCACCTTCAAATATTTTTTTTTGAATTCTACAATTTTCTTCCAATCATCTAAAATAATTTCTATAACGTAAAATCCTTGTGTTCTCTGTCTCTAGTCACCATCTTACAATATCTAGTTCAATTTCGCATAATTATTTTATTCGATTAAATTCTCCTTTCCATCTCTAAATTTCTACATAGCCTTGTAATAGTTTCCAAGAATCAATAACAAAGATTTTTAAGTTCTCAAAACTAGGTTGACCTTAAACATCCTCATTAGTTTTGAAATACATCCATGAATTATTCATAATCCACTTTCTGTGATTGTTTCTAAATTGATAACATTTATCCCTCGATTTTATTTTAAACCTTTACCATATCTCCATTTCAAATTTTTCATATTTGACATCCAACACTCTGATTCCTACAAAATCATCATATGATAACCAATTACATCATTTCCGAACTAGATGATTTATATCACTTCCTCAACATTTCTCAGATAAAAATGATATAAAGATTCAAGAGTTTTCAAGATATAGCTGACAGAATTATATATGAGACAGGGAATTGATATAATCAGGACAGGTATATAAGACAAGGAATGATAGAAGTAAAAATATTGGCAGAAAAAGAATGATAATAGAATCTGTTCTGCTTATCTATTTAAAAGAGGGACCCATTTTTTTTGAAACAAGAATTATAATACCAAATCCAAAATAAGGCCTAGCAAAATCATTGGTTTATTGTATTAAAAAGAAATAAATTTTTGTAAGAAGTTACACAAGGTTTATAAAAATAGCTAAAGCTACATCCTAAGTAAACAATGAGAAACAAAACAACAATAATTCCTTCTCTTTTTTTTTTGAATGACTGAAACAAAAGTAGCAAAAACATGTTCAAAAATATTTAAGGTACAATCTGATAATCATATGCGTCTATCCAAAATTATGGTACTCTAAATTCTCGTCATACTAGTGAGCAAGGCTACGATAATCACAGAGTCCTTGACTTATGCACATACCTCTAGAATCATGGTATTTAACATTTTCGCGATGCCGCTAGCTTGGCTGCGAAAACCTTAAATTTTCACACCCGAGAAATATATCCAAAATCAGACTATATGTCCTCACCATGATGGCTAATGTGACTATATAAGACAAGATTTCCATAACTTAGATGACCTAGCCCATATAATTTTATCTTGCCAAAAATTAAATTAAATCAACAATGAATACAAAAAAAAAATCAAATTTATCAACGAACATCAAAATTCAGAAATGAACAAAATCCTTCAAATCATATAACTACAAACTCGGATGCTACAGTTAACATCAAGATTCAAAATTCCACAACCTTCATCAAATTCAATAAATACAAACTCAAATTCAATAATAATACATCAAAATCAAATTCAACAACAGAAAGTAAAGATAAATCAAATCAAGGAAAAAAAGAATTTTTAAATCGGAGTTAAACAAGATTCTTAAGGGTCGTCCCAGGAATCTCTCAAGGGATCCTAATTGTGATTGAGTATCTTCAAGATATATCCTATTCCTACTGCAGGCTGTAGTGGTACTCAAGTTCGAATACCACTACATAAACTCCACCTGCATGGGCCACCACTAAAAACGTATCACGATCCGCACCCACCGTGAGGGTACGAGTACGTAACAACGCCCAGCCTACGCCGCAGTGTCGGTGGTAGAACGCTGTCCTAGGTCTCAACGCATATAACAGTATAAGACTAAACAGTTTATACTCCCCGAATGGGGGTGACATAGCAGATACAGTCTCAATCACATCTAAGGTAGAGCATGATAAAGATAGATAAAACATGAAATCCAAAAGAGATACAGGAGATAGAAGTCTAAGTGTCTATGATACATAAACCCATAAATACATCTCAAAACTCAATACAGTATTCCACAAAGTAAAATACAACTCCAGACAAAATAAAATAACTACCTAAACAACCTCTAATGTGTCTCCTCTAGGCTAGCAGGCACCTCCAAGCTATCTATAAAATTTATCAACAGGTCCAGTCAGGACGGGAGCGAGCACAAAACATCTCACGCAGTTCATATCGAGTTAGAAAATATAAAGCATGCAATAGAGTAAAGTACATGAAACGCTGAAAGAAGAATGTATAGAAAATAGTAGAGATTTAATAACAAGAAATATCTAAATATGATAAGTAAGAACTGTAAGGAACATGTGATTTAGAGTACAATCTGGTTATGTAAACGGGCTAGGAAAATGCAATGGTAACTCCATTGTACGTGGGTGTACAATAGACATATACAATAGTTATACAATATTGTACAATAGGATTTGAGTACATAACCAATTCTACTCCCCCTCCCCAATCAATACACAAGGATCTACTCCAGTTACGTTATCTTATACAATAGTGTACAATATTATACAATGGATGTACAATGTTATACAATAGTGTACAATGGTCTATCCCTGGGGCTCATGTGATAATGAGAGTACAATATGCACAATGAGTATACAAGGATATGGGTATTCAATAAATACAATATGGAAGTGAAACGCACGTCATAATATGTATTTAGTGAATACAAGGAGATAACATCTCAAAAGAAGATCCATATAGTACCAATCCGTGATAACAGTCGTGTCAGCATCAAGTACAGTAATCTAGAACAAGAATGTAAATCCATACAAGTATGAAACGGTCAGAGAATGTACTCGCCTGATGTTTGAATGTCCAAAGTAAATATACTGTCCGAGGAGAGGTGTCTGGCTCCTAATTAGAACAGCACAAGTCACAACATGTCCAGAAGGGTAATATAAAGCACTACAATGCATTCTACATGAATCTAGGTCAAACTAGGCCAAAGTCAACCCTTGGTCAACTCTGGTCAACTGCACTAGTCAAACTAGGTCAAACTAGGTCATGTCCTAACCCAGTAAGTCTTACTAGGCCTAACCAAGACTATCCTAGCAAGCACACATCAATACAAGGCTATACAAGCCAACATACACCCAACTCTATATAGCATGCAATTATTCAATACTCAAATAGGCAAGAATTTACATTGGATATACACTAGGTAATCTATTACTTTAAGCTATATATGTCTACACATATATAAACATGCATATATTAGTATTCAACATTAGGTCTATAATCATGGCATTTCAAATGGTTATATAAACTTATATATTACAACACAATATGCTAACATATATATAATATACATACATAGCTAAGTTAACTATATTCATAAATACTTATTTAAGAGGCTATGTGTGTGTATGTGAACATGGCAAAGGGGCAAGTGAGGGTTAAATGGGCATACATAGTGTATACATATTAAAGAGTGTCAAAGTGTAAGTGAAAAATGTGTCAAGTGTGATAGTGTCAACATAGTGTAAGGAGGTACATGAGATAATATAGGATTTGTGTTAACATAGAGCATTACATCTTATTAACTTGTATATTGCATACATTACATCTATTATTATATTACATTCATGCTTGCATTCATTCATCATTCATTTATTCTCTTGCACTACTATATGCACCATACATTACATACTATGGAACCTACATATTCATTACAAGCCATACTTATACATGCTTACATTAGATAGGATACTTATACCTCATACATCATTTATTTAACCATTTACTCATGCTTGCATTCTCTATTTAGTTACATAATGTATATACATTAACAAGGGTTAAAATCAAATAGAACATTATATTACACACAAGCGTGCACAAAATGCATATGCCAAATAGTAACTCCTAATAATAATGAATACTGTACCATCTCAGCATGAATTAAACTCTATGATTAAAGTATGTTATAGATCTATGTGTTAGCTTTCCGAAACTTTAAACGGATCGCGTTTTCGTTTTCGGAAACTCCCGGAATCGCGAAAACACCGAGAACGCGTTTGTTTTTCGTACAGCTGACACTCAAATAATTCTCCAGAAATTTATAGAAAGAATTAGGTCTATTAATACATGTTTTTGGAAAGCTAACTTCAATACGCTTCTTTTAAAAAAACGGGAGATTAAACCGAGCTTTGAGCTAGAAGTTATGACATTTCGAAGTTAGGGTTGAAATTAAAAACGTGGATAAAAATCATGACGGATTTAGATAGTTTGAGCCAAAAGAATACACAATATATATCCTAATTATCCACAACAATAATAGCAATAATAATATGAGGAACCACACTCACAAACTTGATTATATAATCATCATGAACCATTTATTACATATATAAATATAGATACACTCTTATTACAATATATATATATATATATATATATATAAATCTATATATGTAACATGAACACATCCACAACACAAAGGACACTCCTATGACCTCCAAATGGACACAAAATAGACACAAATGGAGATACAACCATGGGGGTCATTCCTATGGGTTCAAAATAGATCTATATGCATGAGGAAATGAAAAGGAGAAGAGATTTATACCTCCCGGTAGATCGAATCGAAGAAAAACCTTCCCGGAGCGACACCGACACGTAGAGATTCCAAAAGGACACGAACGAGCTCCGAATCCTCCCAAACTTGGGTAGCTTACTCCTTGACTAGAATGGAGAAGGAAAGAAGAAGATTTGGTGGTGAAATGGAAGGATTTGGTGGAGAAATTGCTAGGGATTGCTCTCTAGAAATTTGGGGAAGAACAAGAGAGAGAAAAATAGATGGATAATGACAAATGGGAGGCTCAACCCAATCATTATTGTGGCTGGCCATAAAGGTGGTTTTGTCCTATTAGGAAAAGTCCAAAAGCCCCTACTAACCTATTCTATGAGTATTAGGAAAGGGCTAATTGGTTGGGGCTAAATTAGTCATTCTAAAGTCTCTAATCACACTAACCTTATCCATAATAATTAGTCTAACCTCTAACTAAAATATTTCTATCATGTGGACTAAAATTAATATCATGTGGACCATGCCTAACTAGTGTGTGGGTCCCACTAGAGTCAAACTACCCTGGGTCCCCGTTTCAAGTCGGATTGAGTTAAAATTCGAACCCGACTCAAATAACCCCAAAACAATATTATAAATAATAAAATAATATCAAAATAATTCAAAGAGGTCAAATGCAAAAATATCTTTAGGCCAAAAATGACATTAAAATATCATAATCACATGGTTAGGCTCTAGGTCAAACAATCTCTAGGATTTCACTAGCAAAACGTCAAAACCACAAGTCATTGATTTAAATAATTTTAAAATAATTTAAAATCACCTAAAATTATATCATAAATTAAATATCATTATTAAAATAATTATAAACACAAAATTTCAAAATTATCCTCAATCAAAAAATTAAAATAAAATGAAAAAAAATCAACCCAAAATTTAGGGTGCTCACAGGAGTGAATTAGGATAGATTAAATATAGTCGGACTCATAAAAAATTAACAAAAAAAATTATACATGAAAAAATAAATCAAAAAACTTTTTGGGTGGGCTCCAGCCCACCCCAGCCCTACACATAGTTCCGCCCATGCTTATGATGGGGGTTGTCACGCCCCGAGTCGACAAACCGTTCGTCCCCGGTATTACTTTGCCGATTCGATCGTCCTCGCTAAGGCGTGATGCCGCACGAGCCTGGAGTTGCGCTCGTGCAAGGCAAGATGACAAGTTCTCAAATGGTTATCGTTAAATTTTGATATTAATACGCCAAGTCGAAACTTCACAATTCACATCAGAATATAAGACGCAGTATAGGAAGATAGAAATGCTTTTCATTCATAGCTTGCAACGAAGTGCAAGTCGTAATTTACATTGGATGCCGTTGCGGCTACATTGATTGAAAACAGAAAGAAGATACATTCGACAAGTTGCCTGAACTAACGCTTGCCGTCCCATACATTCGCCCCTTTATACATAAGCCGTCGACTTGAATTGGCTTCAAAATACTTCAGTATAGGAAGAGCTTCAAAACGCCTCTCCGCACTTCAGCTCCAGTTTAGTTGGGCGCGCCCGTCGCACCTGGGGAAATTGGAGGAATGGGATTAGCACACTTGCTAAGTGGACGAGACGAACCCACTCGTCTAAACCGACTCTGATTGTTAGGGTAGGCATGCTTTAGAGTTGTCTTTCTATTAGAACTAAATAAATTCAGTTCATATTCGATAGCCATCTTTGCGTAATAAAGCATACAGTGAAACATAGCAGTTTATCATATTTCTTACCACGGCCGTGCTCGTCCCTGCATGAAAACAGAGATAATATTTACCCTGCATAAGACAATAGGTGAGCATGCTACTATCTTATATGCGGTCATTGATGTTACACATCACGTGGGACTATCTCAACGGCATTTCGGCCCGCTCAGTCTAGGTTGCAAGCCTGACTGACGGTCCCGCAATGCATCAGTGCCGAAGCACGATTATTCATTCCCCCTAGGTCGAGTCGATTCCGATGCCCCGGATATCGATTCGAGGAAAATATCAACTTGTGCACAAGCTGTCCATGACCATGCCAATGCGTGAACAGTTTAACATATGCAACAGTTTTGTATAGCGCGGACAGTATTGAACGGCATTATCATTTCCCCCAACTTATGCAACGATTCATTTTTCCCCAAGTCGTACTCGCGATTTAGCGTCCCGCAGGCACCAAATTGTCCGAGGCATCATAACCCACAATCGCCGTTTCATAATATTTTGCAGCACTTGAAATAGTCTATCTTTTTCTGTAAACCTTAAACTTTTCGGTTTATGTGAAAACTTGTATTTGTAAATCGATACGTTTTTCCCGAGTTCTTGACTTAGTGGATTGGCATGCAATTAACTTGGCATCGTTCGATTTGAATGGATTCGAAGCAAGGATTAAATTTGCGGGACAGAATAGAAAAGAAGGCCGAATCACCCACCGATTACTTGGCTTCGTGCAGGTCGTCGAAGCGCTACGCAACGTCAATCCTTAGTTATGCGAGCTCCTGCAATGCATCAACACTTTGTTAGATTTCCTTCTTTTCCCCTTGCATCGAAATTTGTAATTGCATCCTTGAAAATGACGCGAAAGCACTTCAATCAAGCCAAGCGGCAAAGCTCCAAGAAAACCATACAGCGGTCCAGTCCCGTCGAAGGGACTCTTATAGAGAGCTCGCGCGCCGAGACGCAGCCCGCTGCATCTAGGACTTGTTCCAACAGAAGTCATTCCATTAGTTGGATCGATTCTCGTATCTTCCGTCCAAATCGAATTGAATCGATGCCGCAAGGCGTTAACGTTTACCAAGCTTAGCGATCGAGTCAGATGGCCATCTAAGTTCCCGGCCGATCTGACTCGGCGCTAGCATATTATGAAGTTCCGTCGCCTATCGAAAGCGGGGCGCTACATAATATACCACCAAGAAAAAGTTTCGTCCCAAAACTTAAGAACAAGGGTCGGACCTTAATTTAGACGAACAACGCAGGTACTTCTCCTTCATCTCCGCCTCCATCTCCCATGTCGACTCCTCGACTGTATGGTTCCGCCAAAGCACGCGGACCAAGGACATCGACCGATTTCGCAGCACCTTTTCCTTGCGGTCCAAAATTTGAATAGGCTCCTCCGCGTAAGACAAGTCAGTACGCAGCTCCAACTGATCGAAGCTAACCACATGACTTGGATCGTGCACGTATTTTCGAAGTTGTGAAACGTGGAAAACATCGTGCACATCGGCTAAGGCAGGAGGTAGCGCGATCCGATAAGCAACCGTCGCAACTCGCTCAATGATCTCGAAGGGGCCTACAAATCTCGGGCTCAATTTGCCTTTAACGCCGAACCGCATCACTCCGCGCATGGGCGTTACTTTCAGAAACACATGGTCCCCGGCCAAGAACTCTAGCGGTCGTCGACGAAGATCTGCGTAGCTCTTTTGTCGACTTTGTGCAATGCGGAGTCTATCTCGAATCAAGCGGACCTTTTCGACGGCCTGCTCCACCAGTTCCGGTCCCAGCACTTGTCGCTCTCCGACGTCATCCCAGCATATTGGCGAACGGCACTTCCTCCCGTAGAGCGCTTCATATGGAGCCATCTGAATACTCGACTGATAACTGTTGTTATACGCAAACTCCGCAAGCGGCAAATGCGTATCCCAACTAGTCTTTAGGTCGATCGCACACAGACGCAGCATGTCTTCTAGGATTTGATTCACCCTCTCCGTCTGTCCGTCTGTTTGGGGATGGTACGCCGAACTAAAGTTCAGTTTGGTTCCCATCGCCGCTTGGAGGCTCGTCCAGAAATGCGATAGGAATCGCCCGTCTCTGTCCGAAATTATTGAGGCTGGCACCCCGTGCAGTCGAACAATCTCATCGACGTAGATTTGCGCTAACCGATCGACGCTCCATCCTACTTTGATTGCGATGAAGTGAGCTGACTTGGTCAATCTATCAACAATGACCAAAATCGCATCATTCCCGCGCGGCGTCTTCGGAAATCCCACAATGAAATCCATCGAGATGTTGTCCCACTTCCACTCAGGAATGGCGATGTTCTGCAGCTTGCCGTCGGGCCTCTGGTGTTCCGCCTTCACCTGCTGACACGCCATGCATTGCGACACGAACGTAGCCACATCCTTCTTCATGCCGTGCCACCAAAAGTTTGTGCGCAAGTCCTTGTACATCTTGGTGCTTCCAGGATGTAACGAGTACTTCGCATAATGTGCCTCCGTCAGAATTTCTTTTCTGAGTTCGGCAGTTTCAGGAATGCAGAGCCTTCCCTTTAGTCGCATCGTCCCGTCTCCGCCTTCCGCAAAGTCAGTCGCCCTTCCTGTTGAAATTAGCTCGCGTATTTTCTTCAGGAATGAGTCGTCCTCCTGTGCGGTCTTTATCTTGCTCAGCAGGCTCGATCCTAACTTCAGCTGCGCTAGGTGCAGGTGTCGATACTCAATTCCGAGTTCGATACCCATCGCTTCAAGGTCTCGCTTTATCTCCTTGTTTATGGCCAGTGTTCCCATAAACATTCTGCTGAGTGCGTCGGCCACCACGTTTCCCTTGCCCGGCGTGTACTCGATCGTTAGCTCGTAATCTTTTATGAGTTCGAGCCATCGTCGCTGTCGTAGGTTGAGTTCCCGTTGCGTGAACAAGTACTTCAGGCTTTTATGATCTGTGTAGATTCTGCATGCTACACCGTAGAGATAGTGCCGCCATAACTTCAATGCAAAGACGATCGCCGCCAATTCTAAGTCGTGCGTCGGGTAATTTTTCTCGTGCTGCTTCAACTGCCGTGAAGCGTAGGAGATGACTTTGTCTCTCTGTATGAGTACGCACCCGAGGCCAGTTCCTGACGCGTCGCTGAATATCTGAAAGCCTTCGGGACCGTCTGGAAGTGCAAAGATTTGAGCTGAGACGAGCCGTTGCTTCAACTCTTGAAAGCTGGATTCACAGTCGTCGCTCCATTCGAATACTACTCCCTTCTGGGTGAGGCGAGTCAGAGGCGATGCTAGTTTTGAGAAGCTTCGCACGAATCTACGATAGTAGCCCGCTAAGCCCAGGAAGCTCCGAATGTCGCTAGCCGAGGCAGGTCGTTTCCAATCCACCATCGCATCAATCTTCTTTGGGTCCACCGCGACACCTTCGGCAGAGATTACGTGCCCAAGGAATGTCACGCTACTCATCCAGAACTCGCACTTACTCTGCTTGGCATACAATTTGTTTTCACGCAGAATCTGCAGTACCGTCTTCAAATGTTCCGCGTGCTCTTCCCGATTCTTTGAGTAGACAAGGATATCGTCGATGAATACGACTACAAATTTATCTATTTGAGGTCGGAAGACTCGGTTCATCAGATCCATGAAAGCGGCAGGGGCATTCGTCAAACCGAACGGCATGACGAGGAATTCGTAATGACCATATCGAGTGCGGAAGGCAGACTTCGATATGTCGTCGGACTTGATCTTCAACTGATGATAGCCTGAACGAAGATTGATTTTTGAAAATATCACCGCGCCTTGCAGTTGGTCAAACAAGTCGTCGATTCGCGGCAAAGGATACTTGTTCCGCACGGTCGCCTTGTTGAGTTCCCGATAGTCGATGCATAGCCGCAACGACCCATCTTTCTTCTTCACGAACAGTACGGGAGCTCCCCACGGAGAGACGCTAGGGCGAATAAATCCGCGGTCTAGCAACTCTTGTAATTGCACCTTCAGCTCCTTCAGTTTTGCTGGAGCCATTCGGTAAGGCGCCTTTGATATCGACCGCGTATCCGGAAAGGTGTCGATGCTGAATTCAATTTCTCGATCCGGCGGCATCCCGGGCATCTCGTCAGGAAAGACGTCAGGAAAATCTGCCACAACATCAGTCTGCATTGTGTTTGTATTATCCGTCCGCGTGTCTCGAACTGATGCCAAGTATCCCGTACAGCCGGAACGCAGCATACGCCTTGCCGAGATTGCCGACACCATCATCGCCGTCTTCGAGGCCGTACCGCACGAATATGAGAACTCTGTCTCGCCAGGAAGGCGAAACACCACTCTCTTCTCCGCGCACTCGATCGTTGCACGACAAGCGCCCAACCAATCCATGCCCAGGATTATGTCATAGTCTTTGATGTCTAGCACGACGGCATCCAAGGATAGATATCTTCCCCTGACGCAAATGTGGCCATCCCTACAAATAAAGTTCGCAGGCATATCGACTCCCGACGGAGTGCTAACGCTAATATTTATATCTAGTGATTGCATGGTTATTTTATTTTCTTTCGCAAAATCAGCAGATATAAAGCTATGCGTCGCACCCGAATCGAATAGGACTCGTGCAGGTATACTTTTGTAGAGTAATATACCTGTTACAACAGTATCGGACGCGTGCGCCTCGTCCCGAGTTAAGGCATAAACTCGACCTTGAGCTCCGTGGCGTTGGTTCTGCTGGTTGACGGGCACCGCATTTGCGCCTTGCAATATCGGCGCTTTATGCGGGTTCGGGACGTTCCTCGGTGGGTTGTGTTGATTCGGACCTTTGTGCGGACAATATGTAACTATATGGCCTACCTCGCCACATTTATAGCAAGATCTCGTGACGCAGTCGACGGTTCGGTGCCCACGCCTACCGCACCTGGTGCAGTGCTGACTGCCATGGCCTCGATCATCGAACCTGTTCGGACGCTTTGTTATTCCCGATCCCCCGGCGCCGGCGTCGTTAGGACGCTTGTTGAAGTGGTTACGGATGCCTCTACTCGACATATGGCCAAAGATGCGTTCACTATTAAGAGCGGCATTATAGGATTCACGGTATGTTTGGCACCTTTGATTCACGACGTCCCTTCGCAGTTCGTCATTTAGGCCCTGTTGGAAGCGTTCACACCAGGCTTCCTTGTTGGGCAGAAAGGCGCCGGCAAACTTCGCCAGCTTTGAGAAGCTCGAATCATAATCGTCGACAGACATATTTCCCTGTCGCAGCGTCATGAACTCGTCTTCTTTTTGTTGACGGACGGCACGAGGAACGTATTGTTCGAGGAAGGCTTCCTTGAATATTTTCCAGGAGATCGTGGCGTCTGTATCGGCTTCATAGATCTCCTGTTTTTTAGCGGCCCACCAGTCGTATGCCCTCAGTTGTAGCTGTAACGCCGCACAAGTTACCCGCTGGGACCCTTCAATGCTAAGCAGATTAAACAGGTCCTCCATCTCCGCGAGCCATCCTACGATCACATCGGGCTCCGCTCGGCCGTTGAACTTCGGTGGATTCATCTTGCGGAACTCCTTTGCCTTGAACAAGGAAGAAGAATCTATCATTTGTGGTTGAGTCTCTTCTTCCTCGTTTTCTTCTTGGTTGCCTTGGTTTCCCTCAGGCCCTTCGTCCGTCGTCTTCGTGTTGCCCGCCATTCTGCTGACTATCTGAGTCAGGGCATTCATCTGTCTTTGTTGCGCTTCGAATTGGGCTTTGAATTGTGTCTGAAGCTGCTGCTGCTGCAGCTCCATCAACTGTAGCATCTTTTGTATAGTCGTCTCGCTAGGCTCGGTGCTTTTTGTGCTCGACGTACTATCTACAGTTTGGGTTGGGGTGGGATTGTTCCTTTTCTTAGTCATTCCTACAAAACAGAGTAAACCCGTTAGTATTTTTCAAAAATATCTACGGGCTTACCTGTATGGAACTCTTATTTCACGCAACATGCCGACAAGCATTCAATCGAGCCATCGCAACGGACATTCCAATAATGAAACATCTTTCGAAAATCCGAGGAAACATAACTGTGCTCTGATACCAATTTGTCACGCCCCGAGTCGACAAACCGTTCGTCCCCGGTGTTACTTTGCCGATTCGATCGTCCTCGCTAAGGCGTGATGTCGCACGAGCCTGGAGTTGCGCTCGTGCAAGGCAAGATGACAAGTTCTCAAATGGTTATCGTTAAATTTTGATATTAATACGCCAAGTCGAAACTTCACAATTCACATCAGAATATAAGACGCAGTATAGGAAGATAGAAATGCTTTTCATTCATAGCTTGCAACGAAGTGCAAGTCGTAATTTACATTGGATGCCGTTGCGGCTACATTGATTGAAAACAGAAAGAAGATACATTCGACAAGTTGCCTGAACTAACGCTTGCCGTCCCATACATTCGCCCCTTTATACATAAGCCGTCGACTTGAATTGGCTTCAAAATACTTCAGTATAGGAAGAGCTTCAAAACGCCTCTCCGCACTTCAGCTCCAGTTTAGTTGGGCGCGCCCGTCGCACCTGGGGAAATTGGGGGAATGGGATTAGCACACTTGCTAAGTGGACGAGACGAACCCACTCGTCTAAACCGACTCTGATTGTTAGGGTAGGCATGCTTTAGAGTTGTCTTTCTATTAGAACTAAATAAATTCAGTTCATATTCGATAGCCATCTTTGCGTAATAAAGCATACAGTGAAACATAGCAGTTTATCATATTTTTTACCACGGCCGTGCTCGTCCCTGCATGAAAACAGAGATAATATTTACCCTGCATAAGACAATAGGTGAGCATGCTACTATCTTATATGCGGTCATTGATGTTACACATCACGTGGGACTATCTCAACGGCATTTCGGCCCGCTCAGTCTAGGTTGCAAGCCTGACTGACGGTCCCGCAATGCATCAGTGCCGAAGCACGATTATTCATTCCCCCTAGGTCGAGTCGATTCCGATGCCCCGGATATCGATTCGAGGAAAATATCAACTTGTGCACAAGCTGTCCATGACCATGCCAATGCGTGAACAGTTTAACATATGCAACAGTTTTGTATAGCACGGACAGTATTGAACGGCATTATCATTTCCCCCAACTTATGCAACGATTCATTTTTCCCCAAGTCGTACTCGCGATTTAGCGTCCCGCAGGCACCAAATTGTCCGAGGCATCATAACCCACAATCGCCGTTTCATAATATTTTGCAGCACTTGAAATAGTCTATCTTTTTCTGTAAACCTTAAACTTTTCGGTTTATGTGAAAAACTTGTATTTGTAAATCGATACGTTTTTCCCGAGTTCTTGACTTAGTGGATTGGCATGCAATTAACTTGGCATCGTTCGATTTGAATGGATTCGAAGCAAGGATTAAGTTTGTGGGACAGAATAGAAAAGAAGGCCGAATCACCCACCGATTACTTGGCTTCGTGCAGGTCGTCGAAGCGCTACGCAACGTCAATCCTTAGTTACGCGAGCTCCTGCAATGCATCAACACTTTGTTAGATTTCCTTCTTTTTCCCTTGCATCGAAATTTGTAATTGCATCCTTGAAAACGACGCGAAAGCACTTCAATCAAGCCAAGCGGCAAAGCTCCAAGAAAACCATACAGCGGTCCGGTCCCGTCGAAGGGACTCTTATAGAGAGCTCGCGCGCCGAGACGCAGCCCGCTGCATCTAGGACTTGTTCCAACAGAAGTCGTTCCATTAGTTGGATCGATTCTCGTATCTTCCGTCCAAATCGAATTGAATCGATGCCGCAAGGCGTTAACGTTTACCAAGCTTAGCGATCGAGTCAGATGGCCATCTAAGTTCCCGGCCGATCTGACTCGGCGCTAGCATATTATGAAGTTCCGTCGCCTATCGAAAGCGGGGCGCTACAGGGGTAAATGTTAATCTACCAATCTTGATTTCACTAGAGCGTGTATGTTGTCACGGACTTAGTATTTTGTCTACACTTCGATCTATGCGACGTACTATCTTTTTTTCTCGAAGATTCATGCAAGTCTTTCCGAACTCGCTTAGCTAGATCGCTAAGACGATATTGAGAAACTTGTAGAGCAAAAGAGAGAGAGAGAGGGATTGGAAGCTTGAAAACTTCATTATATTATACAGAGATTACAACTTTTGATGGTGAGGAACAAATGAGGCCTCCCACTTATTTATATTGTCTGTAGGGCTTACAAAAAACTTCTGAAACTAGCAAATTTCATGGATTATTTTAGGAATATTTTCGGACCTAGATATTTTCAAAGAAACTTCTAACATCTAGAAAGATCATGAGTCTTCATGAAAATTCCACTATCTTCGAGAGGATTCTACCATCTTTTAGAAAGATCATGGGTCTTCTAGAGGATTTTACCATCTTCTAGAGAATTTCGAAAGCTTCCAACATAATCTTGATCCGTAAAAAGTTAACAAATCCGTTTCGATGGAACGCAAACTTTTGTGCATGACACTGTAGTCTTGTGTCGTATCACTCTGATTAGTCTGCATGCATGCATACATGTCGTGCTCGTGATCGTTGTGATCGATCGTGCATGTTTCATTTCGTTTTAATTCCTTCCTCGTAATGTTCACTGTTGTATGCGTTGTACTAGCTTGTGCTGCTGCTGCAGTGACACGTACCCATGCATGCTTTGTGAACCTTGTCTTGTGGTCTTCTTCCCTGTTGTTATGGTGTTTCAAGCAATGTTTTAATAACTGGACCCGATATTTTTTTTATAGGTCGGACCAGAATTCAACAGGATTCAACTAGAATTCAAATATACTTGGGTTAATTTGGCTCAAATAGGTAAGATACTATATTTATTTTTATTTGGTTTGGCTCTCGGTTTATGTTGGTTTGATTCTAAGTATGTTGGTTTGATTTAATTTTAAAATTATAAGGTCTATCAAAACCAAACCAAGAATCAAACTGTCCAAATTTTATATGATAATTTTTTTGAATTTTTTTAAAAAGAAAACCAAAATTGTCCGGTTCAATTGTGAACCGGTTCACCGGTTGAATCCGATTTTGAAAAAAAAAAACTAAAATTTCTTTTTAAAGACTCGATTTTGGTCGGACCGGACCAATTTTTTTTCATAAACTTGTTAGACCCAGTCCAAGTGCCGGTCCGATCAGGTTCTTACAACACTGGTTTCAAGAATAAGAACAACAATCAGATTCTGCATGATGATCACCTAGACTACTTTTACTGCTAATGTGAGAACCATGTGACATATCACCTTGTAGCATAGCCATTCAACATGTGACATATCACCATGTGACATATCACCTTGTAGCATAACCATGTGAGAACCATGTGACTCAAGTTCTGGTCCTCCAACGAGGGCGTGAGTTCAAATCCCACTTCTGACAAAATATTTTTATTTATTATTTTTATTTTTCATAAAAAAAAAAAAAAAAGAAAGAAAAAAAAAAAAAAAAATAGAGAAAAGAACTCCTCTTGTTCTATCTGTGACACCGATCGCTAGAACAAACAAATCCCACTTCTGACCAAATATTTTTTTATTTTTTTATTTTTTTTCTTAAAGAAAAAAAGAAAGAAAGAAAAGAACTCCTCTTGTCCCATAGCAGAGGTGAAAATCAGACTTATATCATAAATACCAACTTCTCTATCTCTATCTGTGACACCGATCGCTAGACCAAGCAATCCTGGATATGATAACACGAATCTCAATTCTCAGGAAGGACAAATGATTGAACAATTCAAATATTAAATTTATTATCAAAACATAACTTTTATTTTCTAGCTACCTATTTATAACAAAAGACTAACTTAAGTACTAATTACTCGTCTAATATTGTGGATGGAGGGTCTGCCAAAAGTTGCAGTCGAGAAAGCACACATCAGAACCGTGGAACTGGGACTAAGCAAGGGCAACGAAAGTCAGCTCTCACCACACAAATCAATCCTAAATTCCAATCTGGAATCAAATCAAACCCCCTCAAAATAGAGATCATCATTTGGTCCGAAGTTCATGGGCGTCCGAAAAATCCGTCCGGCCCGATAGGCTAAAGTCCGATAGAGCCTGGTCATTAGGGTAGTCCGACCCGGTCCATATTAGTATAGGGCCGGACTTGGACTATGCATCCATCCGCCCAAATCTGACCCGAAGTCCGTCCGATACAATCTTGAACTATATGCCGCCCGCCCGGTCCAAGGCCACAGCATTACATTACAGTACTAACTAATTTTATGTACATGGCATTAAGTACCCACATTTTGCAATCATTCATAATTGTTGGTATTGTCTATGAATTAACATAGATTTCTATTGTACATAGCTAAATCTCTAAATCCAGGACATCAAAACTTCGACAAGCTGCAGTTGCTCTAACGTTGTGTGTTCCAGCGCTAAAACTTGGACACGACAGTCTATGAAATAAAAGAATTTTGTTAACACGCATCCTAAGTGCACATATTAATATATTCTATTAGATATTATTATTTCCCTCTGGATATCTCGATATACTAGTTTGGTTGTAAAATTTTCTCTCAAAGCATAGTGTGTTGGCACAATAATCTCCAGAGGCTCTACACATCAATTTTTATAGAGCTAGCCCGGTCCGATCCGACTTGGTCCGAAAAGTTCGACCCTTGTGGACGGACTTGGATTTCATAAATAATAATTAAGTTCGGTCCGACCCGACCAGAAATTTTTTTAGGACCAAAAAAATCCGACCCGTGTCCGATCCGAGCCCGTACTTTATGTACTTGGGCTGCCCGGCCCGGTCCAATACTGATCCCTACCTCAAAAGTTATAAATAATAAAAGCTCTCATCTAGAAAGAATGCAAGAGATATTCATGACCCCCAGTCTTACGATCATATGAAGTCTTTAAACCGTAAGTACTCCCCAAGTATTATCTGTATTCTTGAACCTAAGACTTCAACGTGGCTGTTGCTGCTTCAGAAAAAACTTGGGCTGAGAGGTGTTAACCCCCGGTCTGTGGAGGAGTTTAATAGCTTTATCAGTTGAGCGGATCCTATTGATGCTGGTTTCATTGCTTCGGCCTTTACTTGGTGCAATGGATTGTTGAATAACCCAAACACGTGGAGCGGCTTGACCGAGCTTTATATGAGACTAACTTCATGTTAAATATGCCTACTATATCGGTTCAGCATTTATATGAGACTAACTGTTAGTGCCGGGGCACAATTTTTCGATGAAAAACTGAAATTTTGTAACAATTGTACAAACAATCGTTATTACGTAACACTTCACTGAAGGTACGTAAGAGAAATTTTAACTCGTGCTACACTTCACAGAAGGTGCACAGAACGTAACACTTCACAGAAGGTACGTAAGAGAAATTCCACTAGTGCTACACTTCACAGAAGGTGCACAGAATGTAACGCTTCACAGAAGGTACGTAAGAGAAATTCAATTAGTGCTACACTTCACAGAAGGTGCGCTAATAGAATTCTGATAATATCAACGCAAACACTTCACCGAAGGTGCGCTAATAGAATCCTGATAAAACCAACAAAGAAAGTGACTGGCGAAAGGTGGAAAAACTCTTGCTGGGGTGAATGATCACCGTTGCTCAAAGCTTTATTCGCCCCACACGAATAGCTTCCAGGAACCAGCAAATTCGTCGGAGAACTTTGGAACACTCTGCTCTTCTGACTCCTCGGATGAACTCGAACTCCTGTGCAAAACGCAACGCTGGTACAATACCTCTCTTCTCTCTCACAGCCTCTAAGCACTTGTAAACTTTCTGTCTACTACTTGTGTATTAGTCCCTTCCTGTGAGAGAGAAGGATGAGGCCTTATATAAGCCCCAGCAACAATTGCCCGGTTAGCACAATGTTAGGGACGTAGTAGTAACCACCCCGAACATGGAGCAACCACTCAGAACATGTAAAGACACGTTCTGCTGCAAGTTGTGCCACTCATGTAACCAGCGTAATTTGCACTTTATGCACACAGCCCCTTTACGCACCCTACGCACACTACGACGATGCTGACGTGCACTACAACAAAAAAAACCTTTTAATGACGCTCGACAAGGAATTTTAATGACGGCTGATACATAAGCGTTATCAAGTTGAAAAATACCTTTTTTTCTATGACGGTTTGGACTAATTCTGAAGTTTTTATAACGTTTATGAAAGAAAATGTCATTAATACTTTAGAGCGGTGGCAAACTTGTAATTTTTTCACTGTATAAAAGCTCAGTGGGAGAGAGAAAATTCATTTCTCATCCATTTTCTGTCACGCCCCAGATCCAGAATACTGGAGAGCGGGGGCAGACATAGCCAGCTACGTATATGAAATGGAATCCATCTCGCTATACGGTCACGGCTGTCTAGATACATGAGGGTTTATCTACAAGCCAACAGTCTCTTAAGGTCATGAACAAACCTAGTGTCTCAATCACAAGCAAGTAAGTAAAAGTCACAAGATGTATGATCATTAAATATACAATAGTAAGGCGTCCCAAACATTACATATTCAGTTGATCATGAAGCTTGTCATTACAAAATGTCAGGACTAGCAAGAGTTTAGTCATACATGATCAACCCTAGGATCTGTTAATCATGTTACAGCCCGTAGGCAGACAGAAAGTAAAGTGCAATCGAGCTAAACAGGTGCTCGTCGGCTAAACGCCTCAAAAGAATATTTTTACAAAAGAGTGGGAGAGCCAAAAATAACCCACTCGTTGCCAGGATTCCTTCTAGTGTTCACCATCTGGCAGGAATGTCGGTAGATCCTCTGGAGCTGCTCCGAAATTTGGCCACACAAAACCAGCTGGGTCAGACCCCAGAAAGAGCAAGTGCCACAAAGGAGGCTTCACTTAAGAACCAAAACCAGCAATCAACACAAGATATAAATAAAGTAAAAACTGGAAATAAAGAAAATACACCAGGATGATATACGACGAGATAACCATGGAACTATTCAGATAACTAGGTTACAACCCGTAAACCAAACAAGGACCGGGGTTGTAACCTTCCTCTGAACAGAACTTGAAATTCTCACCATTTATCGATAAAATAAATACAAGCATTCTGGTCATTCAATGATCTGGAACAGGATCCGGGCAGGACTAGACTGGTTAGACTCCATCCAATCATTTCACGGCCAAGCAAGAATTACGGCTTGATACTTTAACTAACTAGGGTTGTCACAAGCCTAATTACTAACAAGATGCAGTGAGATTGTTCCACAGCCACAAGCCCTGCAGACCATCCAGGTTCCCCGGGTTAAAAGATTAGAGTTGAATTCAGGTGGGTACATCGTCCAGGAAACGAATGTACCCTTAGGTAGCTTGAAGGGTGCAACACATGACAGTGTGCTGGAAATGTGCCCTACTCGACGGCAGGCTACAGATTCTAAGGCGTGCCCAGGTAACGGGATTGCCTGTAGCTGGAAAATCTCTTCATGACTAATGTATTAATCTAGTTATTAGCCCTTAGTTTATTTCAATAGGTACTCCTGACCGTGGTACTCAGGAGTCCCCTCCTAGACATGATGCAAGACAAGACTGGATTATTTATACAAGCACAATCGCCCACGGTGTCCAGGTTATTATACAGGTCATGTCAAGTCAGGTAGCCGTCGTAACAGCTTATCAAAGTATAACATGTCAGGTTATCAGGTCAAGTGTACTTGTCAGGAGTGTGCCACGACGGGCCACTATCAGGTCATGTCAGGTTACTCATGTCAGGAGTGCACCTCTACGGGTCGCTATCAGGTCATGCTCAATTGTCAATTCCAAACATATCAAGTAAATTCGCAATTATCAAGTTCAGGACAAAAGGCGTAAGGATATAAAATAGGCGTAAAATATCTAATAAAGTATCAATATACAGGGCTATAAAAGAGCCGAGCTTAAGGAAAATAAAACCAAATCTGACACGCTGACATGAGACCAAGTCAGCCAAAGGCCATACGCTCAGGTCAAACTATGCTCAGGCCAGCGTACACCTTGCTCGCTTAAGCTAGCGTACCAAGGCATGCGTACGCTCAAGCTACAGGTCAGCGTACGCTCAAGCTAGCGTACCAAAGGGTCCATACACTTCCAATGGGAAGCGTACGCAAGGGTCAGCGTACACAAGGGCACGCTCAAGCTACAGGTCAGCGTACGCTCAAGCTAGCGTACGCTCAAGACTGCGTACGCTTGAGCTAGCGTACGAAAGGGTCTAGGGCACGCTCACGCTAGCGTACGCAAAAGACACGCTGCTAACAGGCAGCGTATCAAGGCTAGCGTACGCTCGCTAAAGAGCAGCGTACCAAGGCTAGCGTACGCTCGCTAAAGAGCAGCGTACCCAAGGCTAGCGTACGCTCGCTAAAGAGCAGCGTACCAAGGCTAGCGTACACTCGCTAAAGAGCAGCGTACCCAAGTTAGCGTACGCTCGCTAAAGAGCAGCGTACCCAAGGCTAGCGTACGCTCGCTAAAGAGCAGCGTACCCAAGTCAGCGTACGCTCGCTAAAGAGCAGCGTACCCAAGTCAGCGTACGCTCGCTAAAGAGCAGCATACCCAAGTCAGCGTACGCTCGCTAAAGAGCAGCGTGCAGCTCAGTGGCGTAAGCTAAAAAGCTAGCTCACTGTTCACTGTCTTCTCCAAATGGCAAGAACAGCAAGAACTCTAAGGTTGAATCTAAGCTTCAACAGTCCATATCTTGGTCAAAACAAGTCCGAATCCAACTTTCCAAAGGTCAAAATTGGGTAGAATGAAATTCTCTACAACATGGAACCATCAAAACTTGAAAACAAGGAAGTTTGATAGATCAAAACCACCAAAAATTCGAAAATAGCAAGACTCTAGATCTACAAGAATTAAAGCCTCAAAATGGAAAATGACAAGTTCTAATGTGGTTTAGAATCATGAGGAGAAGCTAATAAAACCATAAAAAGGGGTTCTCTTGTGGAAGCAAGTTGCACTTGCCTATGGTGTTCTTGGTTGGTGGAGAAGAGTAATGGTGGGGGAAGGAGAAGTAAATGAGAATTATGGAAGAGAGAGAAGGTTGGTGGGGATAATAAAGAGGGGGTTGTGGTAGAAATGAAGGAGAAGCATTGGCTAAGGTATTCCACCCTTGGCCCATGATGAACCAAGCATTGGGTCGGCCGAACCAAGCCAACCCAAACCGAGAGCTAAACCAAGCCGAGAGCTAAACAAGGAATCAGGCAATACAGAATAAAATACGTATACGTATCCCAAAATACGTAATACGAACACAGGCATTACAACTCTACCCACCTTAAAAGAATTTCGTCCTCGGAATTTAATCAAGAGGCTAAAGGAGCAATGACAAGCAATATTAATCACATGCAAGCTATAACTAGGCAGACAATCACTCATTCAAGCAAGAAATCGAAGGCATGAGGCATAAGAAAGATATTATACCTCACGAGTCAAATAAGTCGGGATATCGCGATCGGATATCATCCTCATGCTCCCATGTTGACTCCCCCAAAGAGTGATGACCCCAAGCAACTCGGACTAACTTGATAGTCTTGTTCTTGAGGATCTTCTCTCTCCGGTCCAATATAGATACGGGCCTCTCCTCATACGAAAGGTTGGTACCAACAACCAATTCCGAATGATCCAGGATGTGGCTCGGGTTCGGGATATACCGTCGTAATTGGGATACATGGAACACGTCATGTACCTCGCTTAGCGACGGTGGAAGAGCGAGACGATAGGATACATCTCCTACTCGCTCCAGAATGTTAAACGGTCCTATATACCTAGGACTAAGCTTGCCCCGTACGTCGAAACGAATGACGCCACGGTTAGGCGAAATCCTCAGGAATACTTGATCGCCGACCGAAAACTCGAGAGGGTGCCGATGAGAATCGGCCCAATGGCGCTGGCGATCTTGGGCAACTCGAAGATGATCTCGGACTCTCCTGACCACCTCAACTGTCTGGGCAATCATTTCTGGATCGAGCATCTGTCACTCTCCAACATCATTCCAGGCTTGCGGAGATCTGCACTTCCTACCATACAGTGCCTCGAACGGTGCCATCTGGATACTGGCCTGGAAACTATTATTGTACGAGAATTCCACCAGGTGCAAGTGATCTTCCTATGATCCACCGAAGTCAAGTGTGCAAGACCGCAACATGTCTTCAAGAGTCTGGATCGTACGCTCCGACTGGCCATCTGTCTTCGGGTGATATGCTGAACTGAACTGGAGATGAGTTCCCAAACTCTCTTGCAAGCTACGCTAAAAGCGCAACGTAAATCTTGAATCTCGGTCCGAGGTGATACTGACTGGCACACCGTATAATTTGACAATCTGCCTGAGGTACATCTCTGCTAACTGAGCTGTCGACTGACCAACTCTGAAGGGAAGAAAGTGAGCCACTTTCGTGAGCCGATCAACTATAACCCAGATAGCATCTCTACCAGCTGGGGACCTAGGTAGTCCAGTCACAAAATCTATGGTCACATGCTCCCACTTCCATTCTGGAATCGAGAAGGGCTGAAGAAGTCCAGCCGGTCTCTGATGTTCGGCTTTAACTTGTTGGCAAACCAAACACCGAGAGACAAACCGAGCTATCTCCCGCTTCATGCCATTCCACCAGAAATGCTACCGGATATCACGGTACATCTTCGTACTGCCAGGATGGATGGAATACTGAGAACTGTGCGCTTCTGACATGATGTCCTGCCGGATATCTCCGCTGGGTACACAAAGACGCTTACCATGTCGAAGTGTACCATCCTCATGAATACATAACTCTGGTCTTCGTCCTGCCTCACACTCGGCTCTGAGTCGCTGAAGCTTGGAATCTGCCGACTGCGCCATCCGGATCCTCTCGACTATAGTGGGCTGAACTTGCATACTGGCCATCAATGCCACACTGGAAGGGAGAATAACTTCTATACCCATCTTCTAAAGATCTGCTAACAATTCTGGCTGCGCTGTTAGAAAATAAGCTCCGGCTCTCCTGCTCAATGCATCTGCTACGACATTGGCCTTCCCAGGATGATACTGCAGGTTGACATCATAATCCACAAGAAGCTCCAGCCACCTTCTCTGACGCATGTTAAGATCCTTCTGGGTGAAAACATACTTCAGGCTCTTGTGGTTGGTAAAAATCTCCACCCTGTCTCCATACAAGTAGTGCCTCCATAACTTAAGTGCAAACACCACTGCTGCCAGCTCAAAGTCATGGGTTGGGTAATTCCTCTCATGATTACGAAGTTGTCGTGATGCATAAGCTATCACCTTCCTATGTTGCATCAGAACACATCCTAGGCCTCTGCCCGAAGCATCACAATATACTGAGAATCCTCCAGTCCCATCTGGAAGCGTGAGAATAGGAGCTGTTATCAGGCCTCGCTTCAACTGCTCAAAAGAACTCTGACACTCTGCTGTCCAAGCAAACTGTGCATCCTTGCGGGTCAACTGCGTCAATGGCGCTGAAATTCGAGCAAAATCCGAAACAAACCGCCGGTAGTAGCCGGCCAATCTAAGAAAACTACGAACCTCTACAACTGTGCTAGGCACTGGCCATGACTCAATAGCCACAATCTTCTGGGGATCCACTTCTACTCCTCCTCGAGTGATGATATGACCCAAGTACGAAATGCGATCGAGCCAGAACTCGCATTTACTGAACTTGGCATATAACTGGTGCTCCCTGAGGATCTGAAGAACTATACGGAGATGCTGCTCATGCTCCGCCTTACTCTTGCTGTAGACCAGGATGTCATCCAAGAACACAATCACAAACTGATCCAAGTAAGGCATGAAGATGCGATTCATGAGGTCCATGAATACTGCCGGCGCATTGGTTGCTCCAAAAGGCATAACAAGGAACTCCCAATGCCCATATCTCGATCTAAAAGCTGTCTTCGGGACGTCCTGCTCTCTGACTCTGATCTGATGATAACCGGAGCGCAAATCAATCTTCGAGAATACTGATGCCCCTTTGAGTTGATCAAACAAGTCATCTATCCTCGGAAGAGGGTATCTGTTCTTGATTGTCACTGAGTTCAAGGTACGATAATCAACACATAACCTGGATGTACCATCCTTCTTTTTCACAAGAAGTATCGGGGCTCCCCAAGGTGATCCACTAGCACGAATGAATCCCTTGGTTCTAAGTTCTTCAATCATCTTATACAATATCTCCAATTCTCACGGCGCCATCCTGTAGACTCTCTCTGACACTGGGGCTGTCCCAGGAATCAAGTCTATAGTGAACTCGATCTCCCGCTCCGGAGGCATACCTGGAAGTTCTTCTGGGAAAACATCTGGAAACTCCTCGACTATCCTGGGCAACTGAACTGCTGCTACTGCCATCCGCAATACTGGAGGAGAAGACTCAACTTCGCCTCGGGAGAAAGAAAACTCCGGCTCGCCTGGAATGCTAAAAACAACCCTACCAATATGGCAGTCTATTCTAGCATACTGGTTCCTCAACCAATCCATCCCTAAGACCACATCATAATCGGCCATCGAGAATTCTATCAATCTAGCAGAAAACTCTCTACCGCTAACTACGATCCGACACGAGGAAAACACTCTATCTACTCCCACAAGTCCGTTACCAGTAAGTATATTGAGCCTTACTGATAATGACTCGGGCTCCAATCCTACCCGTGTCGTGAATCGTGCAGACATAAATGAATGCGATGCACCAGAATCAAATAAAGCTGAAGCTGGAAAGGAGTTGACGAGAATAGTACCTGCCACTACCTCTTCTGGTGCCAATCCTTCCTCCACGGTCATTACCATAGCCTGACCGTGCCCTCGGGGTGCTGGTCCCCTCTGCTGAAATCCTCGCTGTCTGCTCTGACTCTGGGCTTGGGCTTGAACATACTGCTGGGGGTTCTGCTGCTGGAACACTTGGGTCTGAGGCAGCAAGGGCCTCGGCAATGGGTACTGCTGCTGTTGCTGGACCGGTGCTGGCCCTCTCGCCGAAGAGCTAGAAAGGTTGGATGATGATGAACTACCCCTATTCGGGCAGGATCCAACCCTATGGTCTGGTGCTCCATAAGCCAGACATAATCCCTGTGCCCTGCGACATTCTTCCACCACATGGCCTGGCTTCCCACAATGAAAACATCCCACTGCGGAAGACTGCTTCTGCTTCTGCTGCTGAGGGTACGTCGGAGTGGAATGCTGAACCGACGTTACTGAGGCCGCTCGCCTCAGAGCTCCAATAGTCAAAGCCCTGGCTGCCGGGGCCGGTGCTGAAGACTGATTCATCTGGCCGTGAGATCTCTTCCGACCTCCGGTCCTATCCACAATCCTCTGAGAGGTATACTCATGCCTCCGGGCTGCTCTCAAGACTGCATCAAAAGTCTGATGCTCAAACTGCTCAACTGCCAACAAGATATCCAGGTGAAGTCCCTGCTGGAATCGCTGGGCTCTATCATACTCGGTTGCCACCAAAGTGGAAGTAAACCGACTAAGTCTGGAAAACTCGGCCGCATATCCGTCGACCGTCCTGCCTCCTTACTTCAGATTGGTAAACCTCGTCTGCAGATCATACCGAGCCACGGCATCGAAATACTTGGTCTGGAATCTCTCCCTGAACACTGCCCAAGCAATAGGTGCTGCTAATCCAACGGCCTGCGCTGCCCACCAGCTGCGGGCAAGATCTAACAACTGCAGGCGCACCACGGCTACCTTCTCATTCTCTGGAGTCTTGGCTGCTTCTAGAACCACCTCTGTGTCCTGAAGTCATGCATCTGCTGCGATAGCATCTTCACTACCGTCAAAGAATGGAGGGTTCAAGCGCTTGAAGCTGTTGGCCGCGCTGTTCCCTGGATGACCGCCTCTGGTCAAAGCATCCGCCACTGCCTGTTGCAATGCATCTCCACGACGATCTTGAGAAGCTATCAAGGTCCTGACGAGTCCTACCAAAGTGCCGTCATCAGGTTCTATAGGTCGAACTGGCTGGACTGGGGGCTCTTCTCCAGTAGGCTCGACTCTGGAGGCTACTCCGGAGTGCTGGGCTTGATCTTCAGGTTGCTGCTGGTCCGTGGGAGGTGCTCCGCCTTGCTGGTCGGTAGGACCACGAACAATGCCGCTGAAGAAGACGACATAGGGAACAATAAGAAAGGACCAGGACAGATCAACGATACAAGCATATGATCAGGACAAGAATCCAGGGATTCAGAAGATATGAGCAGAGATCAAGGACGAATACTGATTGAGACATCTATTCGGTAAACCCTCACATATCTTGATTTACAAGACCTGCATGGGCCACCACTTAAACCATGTCACGCCCCAGATCCAGAATACTGGAGAGCGGGGGCAGACATAGCCAACTACGTATATGAAATGGAATCCATCTCGCTATACGGTCACGGCTGTCTAGATACATGAGGATTTATCTACAAGCCAACAGTCTCTTAAGGTCATGAACAAGCCTAGTGTCTCAATCACAAGCAAGTAAGTAAAAGTCACAAGATGTATGATCATTAAATATACAATAGTAAGGCGTCCCAAACATTACATATTCAGTTGATCATGAAGCTAGTCATTACAAAATATCAGGACTAGCAAGAGTTTAGTCATACATGATCAACCCTAGGATCTGTTAATCATGTTACAGCCCGTAGGCAGACAGAAAGTAAAGTGCAATCGAGCTAAACAGGTGCTCGTCGGCTAAACGCCTCAAAAGAATATTTTTACAAAAGAGTAGGAGAGCCAAAAATAACCCACTCGTTGCCAGGATTCCTTCTAGTGTTCACCATCTGGCAGGAATGTCGGTAGATCCTCTGGAGCTGCTCCGAAATCTGGCCACACAAAACCAGCTGGGTCAGACCCCAAAAAGAGCAAGTGCCACAAAGGAGGCTTCACTGAAGAACCAAAACCAGCAATCAGCACAAGATATAAATAAAGTAAGAACTGGAAATAAAGAAAATACACCAGGATGATATACGACGAGATAACCATGGAACTATTAAGATAACCAGGTTACAACCCGTAAACCAAACAAGGACCGGGGTTGTAACCCTTCGTCTAAACAGAACTTAAAATTCTCACCATTTATCGGTAAAATAAATACAAGCATTCTGGTCATTTAATGATCTGGAACAGGATCCGGGCAGGACTAGACTGGTTAGACTCCATCCAATCATTTCACGGCCAAGCAAGAATTACGGCTTGATACTTTAACTAACTAGGGTTGTCACAAGCCTAATTACTAACAAGATGCAGTGAGATTGTTCCACAGCCACAAGCCCTGCAGACCATCCAGGTTCCCCGGGTTAAAAGATTAGAGTTGAATTCAGGTGGGTACATCGTCCAGGAAACGAATGTACCCTTAGGTAGCTTGAAGGGTGCAACACATGACAGTGTGCTGGAAATGTGCCCTACTCGACGGCAGGCTACAGATCCCAAGGCGTGCCCAGGTAACGGGATTGCCTGTAGCTGGGAAATCTCTTCATGACTAATGTATTAATCTAGTTATTAGCCCTTAGTTTATTTCAATAGGTACTCCTGACCATGGTACTCAGGAGTCCCCTCCTAGACATGATGCAAGACAAGACTGGATTATTTATACAAGCACAATCGCCCACGGTGTCCAGGTTATTATACAGGTCATGTCATGTCAGGTAGCCGTCGCAACAGCTTATCAAAGTATAACATGTCAGGTTATCAGGTCAAGTGTACTTGTCAGGAGTGCGCCACGACGGGCCACTATCAGGTCATGTCAGGTTACTCATGTCAGGAGTGCACCTCTACGGGTCGCTATCAGGTCATGCTCAATTGTCAATTCCAAACATATCAAGTAAATTCGCAATTATCAAGTTCAGGACAAAAGGCGTAAGGATATAAAATAGGCGTAAAATATCTAATAAAGTATCAATATACAGGGCTATAAAAGAGCCGAGCTTAAGAAAAATAAAACCAAATCTGACACGCTGACATGAGACCAAGTCAGCCAAAGGCCATACGCTCAGGTCAAACTATGCTCAGGCCAGCGTACACCTTGCTCGCTTAAGCTAGCGTACCAAGGCACGCGTACGCTCAAGCTACAGGTCAGCATACGCTCAAGCTAGCGTACCAAAGGGTCCATACACTTCCAATGGGAAGCGTATGCAAGGGTCAGCGTACACAAGGACACGCTCAAGCTACAGGTCAGCGTACGCTCAAGCTAGCGTACGCTCAAGACTGCGTACGCTTGAGCTAGCGTATGAAAGGGTCTAGGGCACGCTCACGCTAGCGTACGCAAAAGATACGCTGCCAACAGGCAGCGTATCAAGGCTAGCGTATGCTCGCTAAAGAGCAGCGTACCAAGGCTAGCGTACGCTCGCTAAAGAGCAGCGTACCAAGGCTAGCGTACGCTCGCTAAAGAGCAGCGTATCTAAGGCTAGCGTACGCTCGCTAAAGAGCAGCGTACCAAGGCTAACGTACGCTGCTAAAGAGCAGCGTACCCAAGTTAGCGTACGCTCGCTAAAGAGCAGCGTACCCAAGGCTAGCGTACGCTCGCTAAAGAGCAGCATACCCAAGTCAGCGTACGCTCGCTAAAGAGCAGCGTACCCAAGTCAGCGTACGCTCGCTAAAGAGCAGCGTACCCAAGTCAGCGTATGCTCGCTAAAGAGCAGCGTACAGCTCAGTGGCGTAAGCTAAAAAGCTAGCTCACTGTTCACTGTCTTCTCCAAATGGCAAGAACAGCAAGAACTCTAAGGTTGAATCTAAGCTTCAACAGTCCATATCTTGGTCAAAACAAGTCCGAATCTAACTTTCCAAAGGTCAAAATTGGGTAGAATAAAATTCTCTACAACATGGAACCATCAAAACTTGAAAACAAGGAAGTTTGATAGATTAAAACCACCAAAAATCCAAAAATAGCAAGACTCTAGATCTACAAGAATTAAAGCCTCAAAATAGAAAATGACAAGTTCTAATGTGGTTTAGAATCATGAGGAGAAGCTAATGAAACCATAAAAAGGGGTTCTCTTGTGGAAGCAAGTTGTACTTGCCTATGGTGTTCTTGGTTGGTGGAGAAGAGTAATGGTGGGGGAAGGAGAAGTAAATGAGAATTATGGAAGAGAGAGAAGGTTGGTGGGGATAATAAAGAGGGGGTTGTGGTGGAAATGAAGGAGAAGCATAGGCTAAGGTGTTCCACCCTTGGCCCATGATGAACCAAGCATTGGGCCGGCCGAACCAAGCCAACCCAAACCGAGAGCTAAACCAAGCCGAGAGCTAAACAAGGAATCAGGCAATACAGAATAAAATACGTATATGTATCCCAAAATACGTAATACGAACACAGGCATTACATTTTCTAACGAGCAGCATCTCTCCAAACCTCTTCTCCCCTAATTTCCTCAAGAGTTAGGTTAGGGTTTCTGATCGATGGATCTTAGCCGAGGTGCGATCTCGACCATATCGGAGGGGTCGTCGGAGGACCTGAAGCCGGTGCTGCAGGTGATGGAGGTCCGGCTGGTGAACACCGCGCAGACCAAGACGGAGAGGTTCCGCATGGTTCTCTCCGACGGCGTCCACCAGCAGCAGGCGATGCTGGCCACGCAGATGAACCACATCGTCCAGAGCGGGGCCCTCCAGAAGGGCTCCATCGTCCAGCTCAACGAGTTCATCCGCAACTCCATCCAGGGACGCAGGTTCGTGCCCCCCCCCAACTCTCGATCATTCCAGGGTTTCTTGAATTTTTTCAGTTTTTGTCCAAGAAAAATACGTCTTTTTCGCTATTGAAAGGAATGGATTCGTTTGAAAAGGGTTTGCTAGTCGGACACTCCAAAAAGTTGATTTTCTGTGTCATAAACTTATTGGATACGATACGGACATGCCAACATACATTACAGCACACCAAAATTTGACTCTAGCTTCTTTGAGGCGCTGATATTCGTACATGTCGAGCACATCTTCTGCCTCGTAGGTAGCTTCTTTGAGTTTGTTGGTTGCTTTCCTCAAAAGAGAAGGAGAAACTGATCGAAGAGGAGGAAGAAATGTGCTTTTAATTGCCTACTATGTCTAGAATCAGACCTGGCTTGTATTGTGTCATTTCGGATCGCTTGCATCCCCTACTTACTGGTCAAGCAATAGGTTTGCATACTGCCTGGTTTCTCATTCGTTAGTGTAACTTTGCATGGTATCAATACCATGATGATGTAGACTAAAAGTGGAAGAAAGCTTTGTACAAGTTAGTTACTACCATTTTACTTCCTTTCCAACTGCTTTTGAGGATTTCGGTACTCTGCTACTCTCAACACACCAACTGCTCCCGCAAATTCACAACAGTAAGACTAACACAATGCATTTTTTTCTTGTATATATTTCTCTTATATGGTTATAAGCTAATGGATGTTATCATGGATAATCATTTTTTCCCCTTCAATGTATATCCCTTATTAATGTGATATCATACGTTTACAGGTACCCTGTTGGTCAATAAAAGAATGCTGGAATCCTATGTTATTGCCCGAGACTGATTCCTTGTGCCTAAGGGAAAAATGTTTCCATCTATTGGAAGGTATCCACTACTTTCTTCTTACTTCAAAGAGATGTTTTGAGTGAATGTACTGGGTTTTGCCTTTGCCATGGCTCGTTCATTGTGACTTCATATGTTTTTGTCTTCACTTCTTATTTAAACCGATGATGCATGATTAGATTTCACGATCTCATTTCACATATATGCTTTTGATTAAAGGTTTTTTTTGCCCTACGACTTCATGATTCACCTAATAAATATTTTGCAACTCATGTATCTTGTTGATTATGTTTTTTTGGTGTCATAAAGATAGAGACATTATCACAAATCAAAACCAGAAGATAGCAATTCATTTGCTTTTTAGTTATTCGACTATTGGAAAAATATTGCTTCTATGTCCTTATAAAGAAGGTACATTATCACAAATTGAAACCAGAAGACCGCGGACATCGGTGATCCTCTCTGTAGGCAGCTTCTCTTTAGTTCTTTAGTAGGTGTTTTTTCTTCCTTCTTGTGAGCTCTCTGTAGGCAGCAGTTATTGGAATTGTTTGTTCTTTGATGCTCTTTCCTGATACTTCAAGCATTGCTCGCAGTAGTTCCAACTTTGCTAGCGGAAATGCCTTTGTAAATATGTATGTTGATCTGTTCTCAAGTTTTGCAGTACTGGAGCTTGACTTTTCCTTCCCCAACTACTAATTATTTTAGAAAGTGGTACTATGCTTTTGTCCTGTCATGGAATATGCGGGATTATTTAGTATTGTTTTTGGTGATTTGTTATTGTAAAAGATTAGAGTAGTTCCTTTCTTGACTACCTTATCTTTTAATAGTCTTCTAAAGCCATATTGCTTGTCATGCTTCTATTGATGCGCCAATGTATTCATGCATCAACATGGGATAATGCTATTACAAATTGTTCCTTTGATTCCCATAAATAGACACCTGGCCCAAGAGTGAATGCGTAGTCAAATGTAGTCTTTGTCATCTGTTGATCCAACCCCAATTACTGTCAGTTTATACAGTCAGCCTCGAGTCAGGATTTGTCTTATATCAGATCCCATACTCCAGTGTTCCCTTTAGATCGATATATGGGTTTCCTTTCTTGCTTCATTATAGTGGATTTGGCTCGGGCTTTGCATAAACCTTGAGAGTAGACTTGTTGCATACATAATGTATTGTCTATTTGCAGTATAGATCGAGGCATCAGCCTTCTTTGATCCATTTTCTTTTTTATAGCTTTGCATTCCTAAGTGGAGGCGTATCAACAATGTGGCAACCATTCCAGTTTGTGTATTTTTGTTAATTGGGATATGAAAATCCCTTCTACTGCTTGAATTATCTCAGTGCCAAGAATTAAAGTAGGGATATGAAAATCCCTTCTACTGCTTGAATTATCTCAGATCAACATACATATCTACAAAGGCATTTCCTTCTTGTGTACCTTACCTGGAATTGTTTGTTGGTTGCTCTCCAGTGCTAGTTCATTTATATTGTATTGTTTTTTATGCTTGTCAATGCATTTGCTTGATCCTTAACATGCTTGCATGCATCTTTCCGTTGGTTGCTTTGAAGTCTTACTATTGGCTGAAAAACTAATTTCATTGCTTAATGATTATGTCATTAATTCTTTTCCATTGAAAGTTCTTATTTTCAATAATATGTGTATATATCGTAAACAACACATCTATTAGTTGTGCAGGTTTCCGTGGTTCTCTTAAAACCTAACTATGGTTTGTTTTTCTAGTTTTGTTACCTTACAAGTTATTCTTTAGTAATTGCAGGTAGAGGGTGAAGTTTTATTTCCATTTTTAGTGTTACCAAATATTATATCTAATACTGAAATTCCGAGTTATTTTGCAGGAGTTTCAGGTTTGATTGCCCATGGGGGCCCCAATAGTGTTGTTTTAATATGTTTTGTCTGCTGTGTATGATTTCTGATATCTCTGCTTTACATGCTGCAGGCCGTGGAGGGACTCTTCATTGGAATCTGGTTAAAAACCAACAGGTTGGAACCCCAACAAGCCAAGAAACTGCAGCTATATATATGGTGTTCTAGTGGATCTGTTCTTGCAAATGCAGCAAAACATAGAATGACCGTGACCAATTCTGTCTCCTGTGTTCTGATGCGTTCAGTAGCTGGGGCATTTTATCCTTTTTCATTACTGATTCGGCTTTCATTCTAAGGTGGCTGGGGGCAGAACACTTATCATGATGTTGTATTCTGTGAAGAAGTTCAATGAGATCTGATGCATTCAGCAATTGAGTGCAATATATATTATGTATATATTTGTAAATGGATTAAATGGTACTCTATAACATTTAGATGTTTTCTTGTGAATATGGTTCAAAATGAATGTTTTGAAATTGAATTGAGCAACAATGAGCATTGATATATAATTTTTTTGGAAAGTAATATATAAATGTGCAGAATTCAGCGTTATAAATGTGCTGAATTGAGTCTATACAGATTATCTATTCATAACGCTTTCAAACTACGCTGAAAATAAGTGTAGCAGAACTCATCATATTCATGACGTTTTTATTTATGATGCTTTTAAAAAACATTTATAACACCCGTTTTCATCACGCTTTCTTTGGAAAAAAAAAGCGTCATGGTTTGTCATTAATGACGGTTTTTAGCCGTCATTAAAAGGTATTTCTGTTGTAGCGGTGCAAAGTGCAAAGTGCGCCAACAAAATGCCACATTACGCCTCAAGAGCCCTTGAGCCCGAGTCCGAGCCCGAGTCCGAGCCCGAGCCCGAGCCCGAGCCCGAGTCCGAGTCTGAGTCCGAGTCGCTAAGCCCCTACGGGGCTTAGCTCCTATGCAAATAAATTTTCCAAGAGCAAAAAGCATGAATGCTTTAATTGTTGATTTTAGCCTTTTTTCCATTAGAAAAATAACCCCACATGGCAAACCCATGTGCACCTCCACACCACATGTGCATCTCCAATAATAGCAAAGCTAATATATAGAGATACAAACTCTTTGGCCTATCCGATGTGGGACTAAAGTTTCTAAAGGAAAGGCCAAAACTCCAACAATCCCTCACATATCTCTATATATGGGTATAAATGTTCCCCATAGTAATTGTCCATCATGCATTAGGAGAGATGTCGCTGACGACTTGAATCTTCCTGCATGGGTCAAACAATAGACTATAATACAAGAATAGACCATGCCTTGAATTCTGCATCATAGCTAAAGTTCTTCCACTCACATAATGTAGTTACATGTGCTTCTGGCTACACATTAAAGGCCCTGTGCCAGCCTAGTTTTAGTGTATAATTTTGGGCGTCTACAAGTTTACCCTCAAGAGATGGCCTGATATCTCTTTGTCCATACACTATAGGTGAGTTCATTATAAAGAGACATGGCATGAAGCGCTTTGCGCTTCCCTTGCGGTGCTACGCCGCTATGATATGGCTTAAAGCCGAAGCCTTACCCCGTATCGGGAACCTCATCGTAGTGTCATACTACTATAGCATGAGGCAACCGCCTCTTTGTAGTGCCAAACTACCCAGCATGAAGCCTTAGGCTCCCTTGCGGTGTTACGTCGCAACGACATGGCTTGCAAGGCCGAGGCTTTATCCCTAACTGGGTACCTCATCGTGGTGTCGTGCCACTGTAACATGAGAAACTCCTCCTCTTTGTAGTGCTGACTACACCCCTCTTTATTTTTATCATATAACATTAGGCTAACTGCCTATTTGTGGTGCTACGCCGCTGTGACTTGGCCTGCTAAGTCGAGGCTTTATCCTATTCCTGGGCAGCACCCCACATATAGGAACCTCAGTGTGGAGTCACACTACTGTAGCATGGAGTTTCACTCCTTGTAGTGCTGCTCTACCGTGCTTCCTGTAAAGCACACCAGGCATTCACTCTGCTTGAGAATTCATTAAGGCAATTAAGCCAACCTTCCACAGGAACCATTTTCTGCAGAAAATAAGAACAGTAGACAACAGTGGTTTTAGGTCCGTAACCTCTCCATGCCTAATAGAACATGTACCCACCGTTCCTGATATTCTTCCAGTTAATGGTCCTCCCTTGAACCAAAAGCTAGATGCCTAGTAGATAAATCTTTGAACTAATAGCATAAAACTTTATGGTAGGAATACAATAACTAATATTAGAATGCCTTCAAGCCCATTTTACATGCTGAGTCATCGACCAGCTGGCGCTTGAGGCCCTTGGTGAACGGATCCGCCAGGTTTTCCTGACTCCGAACATCAATCACTGCAATTACACCTCTCTTAATAAGATCGTATACTGCCCTGTGCTTTAACCGCACAGTCCTCTTCTTTCCGTTGAAAAGGTCATTTGATGCCACCGCCGCAGTCGCCTGGTTGTCGCAGTATATCGGTATTACCGGTATTTGTGCCCCAACCATTGGAAGATCATACATGAACTTCCGAAGCCATTCTGCTTCCTCGACTGCGGTATCAAGTGCAAAGAACTCAGATTCCATGGATGACCGCGAGAGCACAGTCTGCTTCTTCGATTTCCACGATATAGCAGCTCCACCCATTGTGAAAATATATCCACCTGTGGACCTCTCGCTCTCCAAATCTGAGCACCAACTGGCATCATTGAAGCCTTCTACTACCTGCGGATCTCCTCTGTAGTACAGTGCATATGTCTGAGTCTTCTTGAGATATCTCATAACCCGTTTCACAGCCTTCCAGTGTTCAACACCAGGATTGCTCGTGAAACGACTCAGCATTCCCACGGCGAAAGTTATGTCAGGCCTCGTGGCATTAGTAGCATACAACAAACTCCCGATTACGCTTGCATACTCCAGCTGCCTGACGCTTTTCCCTGAATTAGGCTTCAGCTTCACATCACACCTGTACGGCGTATCGATCCCTGGAAGATCCCGATACCCATAACGAGTGATCATTTTCTCAATATAATGAGACTATGACAGCGCTAGTCCAGTGTCTGTCCGGATGATCTTGATCCCTAAGATCACATCAGCTTCCCCCAAGTCCTTCATACTGAACTTGCTCGAGATGAACCTCTTTGTCTCCGTGACACAGCTCATATTCGTACCTAGGATAAGTATGTCGTCCACGTACAGACAAACGATCACACCTCTTCCATCAGCGAACTTCGTATAAACACACTTGTCCGTCTCGCTGACCATGTAGCCATTTGACCTTATAACTTTGTCAAATTTCTCATGCCACATCTTGGGAGCCTATTTAAGACCGTACAAAGATTTTACCAACTTGCAAACTTTGTCTTCAAGACCCTTGATGACAAATCCCTCTGGTTGTTGCATGTAAATCTCTTCGGTCAGCTCGCCATTTAGAAAAGCCGTTTTCACATCCATCTGATGTGTCACCATCTTATGTATTGCTACGAGAGTAATCAACATTCTGATGGTGGTCATCCGGGCTACTGGAGCATATGTGTCAAAATAGTCAATCCCCTGCTTCTGAAAAAACCCCTTGGCTACCAACCTAGCCTTGAACTTGTCAATAGTTCCATCTGCTTTCATCTTCTTCTTGAAGATCCATTTGCATCCGATGGATTTTGCTCCTTCAGGAAGATCAACCAACACCCAAGTGTTATTTGAGGTGATAGAATCAAATTCATTGTCAATCGCCTCCTTCCAGAAAATTGCGTCTCTGGTCTTCATCGCCTCATCATAGGTAAGCGGATCTGCTTCCACATGATAGGTGACAAAGTCACTTCCGAAGTCCTTCGGCCTCCTCACACGCTTAGCTGACGGCTCAGCTTATTCTGGTACAATCGTTGTTTCAACAACATCTTCTTGGACCACATCTTCATTGAAGACTTCAGTTTGCTGCGCACCCTTATTGTTCTCCGGTACATCCGCAAGAACAATATTCTTGTGCCTTGCAAATTTATCTTCAAAATATTCTGCGTCGCGAGATTCAATGATATGATTTGACTCAATATCAAAAAATCTCCGAGCATCACTCTTCTCGGCATACCCCAAGAAGATCGTCTTAGTGGTCCTTGTCCCAAGCTTCTGAATCTTCAGATCTGGAAGCTTGACATATGCCAGACACCCCCACACTTGAATGACATTCAAGTTAGGTCTGACTTTGAACCAGAGTTCATGAGGAGTAACGTCTGACGTTGCATGAGGCACTCTATTTAGAATAAAAGTGGCCGTCAATGCAGCTTCACCCCAGCAGCACATAGGAAGGCCAGCAGTCAACAATATTGAGTTAATCATTTCTGTTAACATTCTGTTCTTCCTCTCTGCTACTCCGTTTGATTGAGGAGAGTACGGAGCCGTAGTCTCATTAACAATTCCATGTTCTTTGCAGAACGATGCGAATTCATGAGACCTGTACTCCCCACCTCGATCATTTCTTATTCTTTTGAGTTGTTGTCCAGTTTGCCGCTCAGCTTCGGCTCTGAACTCCCTGAACTTCTCGAATGCTTCGTCTTTAGCCTTCAGCAAGTAGACGAACACATACTTTGAGAAGTCATCGATGAAGGTTACGAAATACTTCATTCCGGCCTTTGTAGAGAACTGTTTGAAGTCACAGATATCTGAGTGTACTAACTCCAGAAGATCTGTACTTCGATTAACCCGAGGAAAGGGTTTCCTTGTGATCTTAGTTTGAGCACAAACTTCACATTTCTCTACCTTACCCCCACATTTGGAGATAAGTTCTAGATTAGACATTCTGTTTATTCGTTTACAATAAATATGTCCAAGCCTATTATGCCACAACTCAAGAGTATAAGCAGAAGGAGTGACTTTATTAATTACATTAATTACATTGGACTGATTTACAAGCTGAATCTTGAACATTCCTTCAGTATAAAAAGCTTTCTCGAAATATGTTCCCTTGATAGACATCACCATCTGGCCAGCATTGATGTCCATCCTTAGGCCTGAATTGCAGAGTAGGCCTCCTGAGATCAGGTTCTTGGCGATAGCAGGTACGTGCTTCATGCCTTGAAGTGTCAGAGACTTGTCAGAAGTCAGCTTCAATACCACCGTCCCAATCCCGAGCACTTCAGCTTGTGCCTGGTTCGCCATCATAACCACTTCAGAAGTAGGTGTGTAGGTGGTGAACCACTCCTTACTGGAGCAGACATGGCAGGAGGCTCCAGTGTCTACCCACCAGTCAGAGTCAGTCCTAACCGCATCAACCTGCACAATCATAGCAACAATGTCAGTGATCATGGATACCTTACTAGGCTCTCCTTGCTCTGATTGCTTGGTCTTTGCTTTACACTCATTCTTAAAATGGCCCTTCTTGCCACACTTGAAGCAAGGCATTTGAGACTTTGGCTTCTTTTTCTTGATAGAAGTTCTCTTGACTTTTAGATTGTCAGGGTCCTTCTTCTTGCTATGGGAAGCTGCCTGCTTTCCCCTTGGTTTCTTAGTATGAACCAGATTGGTGTTAGCCAATTGCTTGGACAGTGTGTCCACCTTCAGTTGAGCCCGCATCTGGTCCTCAACATAGATTTCCTGCAGGAGATCTTCAAGGGTGATCTCCAGCTTCTTCCTATGCATATTTGTATATAACTTGCTCCACCCAGCGGGAAGCTTTGAGACAATCCCTCCAACAACAAACTTGTCGGGGAGGGGCATCGCCTCGTCTTCCAACTTCTGTCGCAGTTTCGGGAACTCCTTCACCTGCGGCAGCATAGACTTTTCGTCCTCAAAGAACCACTTGTGATATTTTTCAACCACAAAGATTTTACTGTGGTTCTTGTCTTCTTCGTAGAGTTTTTCTAGAGACTCCCATATGTCTCTAGCGATAGTTTTCTTAGAATAAGATTCTGCAAGGGAATCTTCCATAGCATTCAGGATAAGCAGCCTGCAAATACTATTAACCCTTCTCCAGTTTGCTTGAAGTTTAGTAGCCGCGGTGATTGCGGCAGCAGACCCAACATCTGGAACAGTAGGTTCTTCCTCCAGAAGCACGTGATCTACGTCTTTGAGTTGAAGGATGAGATAAACCTTCCTCTTCCAGACTTGGTAATGTTCTCCATCAAACTTTTCTAACTTGCAAAAGTTAGAATTGAAGAGCAAAACATTAACGTTTTCCATCGTAGCAATAAAGCTTTGAGATTGTTAGTGCCGGGGCACAATTTTTCGATGGAAAACTAAAATTTCGTAACAATTGTACAAACAATCGTTATTACGTAACACTTTACTGAAGGTACGTAAGAGAAATTTTAACTCATACTACACTTCACAGAAGGTGCACAGAACGTAACACTTCACAGAAGTTACGTAAGAGAAATTCCACTAGTGCTATACTTCACAGAAGGTACACAGAACGTAACGCTTCACAGAAGGTACGTAAGAGAAATTCAATTAGTGCTACACTTCACAGAAGGTGCGCTAATAGAATTCTGATAATATCAACGCAAACACTTCACCGAAGGTGCGCTAATAGAATCCTGATAAAACCAACAAAGAAAGTGACTGGCGAAAGGTGGAAAAACTCCTGCTGGGATGAATGATCACCGTTGCTCAAAGCTTTATTCGCCCCACACGAATAGCTTCCTGGAACCAGCAAGTTCGTCGGAGAACTTTGGAACACTCTGCTCTTCTGACTCCTCGAATGAACTCGAACTCCTGTGCAAAATGCAACGCTGGTACAATACCTCTCTTCTCTCTCACAGCCTCTAAGCACTTGTAAACTTTCTGTCTACTACATGTGTATTAGTCCCTTCCTGTGAGAGAGAAGGATGAGGCCTTATATAAGCCCCAGCAACAACTGCCCGGTTAGCACAATGTTAGGGACGTGGTAGTAACCACCCCGAACATGAAGCAACGACTCAGAACATGTAAAGACACGTTCAGCTGCAAGTTGTGCCACTCACGTAACCAGCGTAATTTGTACTTTACGCACACAGCCCCTTTACGCACCCTACGCACACTACGACGATGCTGACGTGCTAAGTGCAAAGTGCGCCAACAAAATGCCACATTATGCCTCATGTGCCCTTGAGCCCGTGTCCGAGCCCGAGCCCGAGTCCGAGTCTGAGTCGCTAACCCCTACGGGGTTTAGCTCCTATGGAAATAAATTTTCCAAGAGCAAAAAACATGAATGCTTTAATTGTTGATTTTAGCCTTTTTCCCATTAGAAAAATAACCCCACATGGCAAACCCATGTGCACCTCCACACCACATGTGCATCTCCAATAATAGCAAAGCTAATATATAGAGATACAAACTCTTTGGCCTATCCGATGTGGGACTAAAGTTTCTAAAGGAAAGGCCAAAACTCCAACACTAACTTCATGTTAAATATGCCTACTATATTGGTTCAGCATGTGCCACGCCTTCATTCAGACCACTCCCCTTATTTATTTCTTAGATTGACAACAATGCTTCTCCTAAGCCTTTTCGATTCCGAGGTATGTGGACTTCTCATGATAACTTTATAGACTTTGCAGCTGCTAATTAGAATGCTGAATGTGAGGGACCCCTTAATGTTCTTCATTATAAACTCAAACGATTGAGTATTGCCCTTCGTAAGTGGAATTTGGTTTTTTTTTGTTTTTTTGGAGATGTCTGCTTTTAGAAGTCAGATTTATAACGTAATATTGATGATCTGGAGGCCTCACTGTTATTTTCGGGGCACAATTTTTGGATGGAAAACTGAGAAGATGAAACAATTGTAAAAAATAATGTTCCAACGCAACACTTCTGGAAAGGTTGCACAAGTTTAACGAAGATCTAAGAAGATTTCGTTATAGCAGCATATGATATTACGAGAATCTAAAAAGATTTCGTAATCCAGCAGAGAAGAAGATGAAGATGACTGGCGATTGATGGATGAATATCCTACTGGGGTGAATGATCACCGTTGCTCAAAGCTATATTCGTCCCACGGGAATAGCTTCCAGGAACCAGCAAGTTCGTCGGAGAACTTTGGAACACTTCTGCTCTTTTGACTCTTCGGATCGTACACGGCCTCCCGTGTAAAAGCAACGCTGGTGCAAAGCTTCTCTTCTCTCTCACAACCTCTGTTTACTTGTGTTAAGAAACACTTGTAAACTTTTGTAACTCTCTGTATATGCTCTGTGTTTTTTGCATATGAGAGAGAGGAGACCTTTTATAGGCCCGAGTAGCAACTGTCCAGTTAGCACAACATTCGGGACGTGGTAATAACCACTCCGAACGTACAGTAACCACTCAGATCATGCACAGGCACGATATGAAGCAAGTTGCACACCTTGCGCACCCTGCGCGCCTTGTACACCACACGCTGAACGCGTACTGAGCCACTTGCGCCACCTGCGTCCTGCGCCACCCGTGCAACTGAGTGCGCACATGTGCGCGCAACTGGGCACGCCACTGGGCGCGTACCTGGTCGCACAACCAGGGCCGCGCAACCTAGCAGCGCCTCCTGGCCGCGTAACCTGGAAGTGCACCTGGTCGCGCAACCTGGCCTACGCAACCTGGCTGCACAACCTGGCAGCGCTTCTGGCCGCGCAAGTGGCTCGCACAACGAGCGCAACTTAAGCGTACTATGCGCCTAACGACGATGCTGACGTGCTAAGTGCAAAGTGTGCCAACAAAATACCACATTACGCCTCATGAGCCCATGAGCCCGAGTCTGAGTCCGAGTCCGAGTCACTAAGCCCCTACGGGGCTTAGCTGCCATGGAAATAAATTTTCCAAGAGCAAAAAGAATGAATGCTTTCAATTGTTTATTTAGCCTTTTTCCCATTAGAAAAATAATCCCACATGGCACACCCATGTGCACCTCCACACCACATGTGCATCTCTAAAATAGCATAGCTAATATATAGAGATACAACTCCTTTGGCCTAGCCGATGTAGGACTAAAGTTTCTAATACAAAGGCCAAAACCCAACAATCCCCCACATATCTCTATATATGGGTATAAGTGTTCTCCACAGTAACTGTCCATCATGCATTAGGAGAGATGTCGCTGACGACTTGAATCTTTCCGCATAGGTCAAACAACAGACTATAATACAAGAATGGACTAAGCCTTGAATTCTGCATCATAGATAAAATTCTTCCGACTCACATAATGTAGTTACATGCTTCTGGCTACACATTAAAGGTCCTGTGCCAGCCTGGTTTCAGTGTATAATTTTGGGCATCTACAAGTTTACCCTCAAGAGACGGCCTGAAATCTCTTTGTCCATATACTATAGGTGAGTTCATTATAAAGAGACATGGCATGAAGCGCTTTACGCTTCCCTTGCGGTGCTATGCCGCTATGACAAGGCTTAAAGCCGAGGCCTTACCCCGTAATGGAAACCTCATTGTAGTGTCATACTACTGTAGCATGAGGCCACCGCCTCTTTGTAGTACCAAACTATCCAGCATAAAGCCTTAGGCTCCCATGCGGTGTTACGCCGCAACGACATGGCTTGCAAGGCCGAGGCTTTGTCCCTAATCGGGTACCTCATCGTGGTGTTGTGCCACTCTAACATGTGGAACTCCTCCTCTTTGTAGTGTTGACTACACCCCTCTTTATTTTAACATACAGCATTAGGCTAACTGCCTATTTGTGGTGCCACGCCGTTGTGACTTTGCTAGCAAAGCCGAGGCATGACCCCATGCCTGGAATCCTTATGATGGAGTCACTCCACAGTAGCATGGAGTTTCACTCCTTATAGTATTGTTCTACCGTGCTTCCTGTAAAGCACACCAGGCATTCACTCTGCCTGAGAACTCATTAAGGCATTTAAGCCAACCTTTCCACAGGATCCATTTTCTACAGAAAACAACAGTAGACAACAGTGGTTGTAGGTCCGTAACCTCTCCATGCCCAATAGAACATGTACCCACCGTTCCTAATATTCTTCTGATTAGTGGTCCTCCCTTGAACCAAAAGCTAGATGTCTAGTAGATTTTTCTTTGAACTATTAGCATAAACTTTATAGAAATACAATAATACAATATCAGAATGCCTTCAAGTCCATTTTACAAGCTGTGTCGTCAACCAGCTGGCGCTTGAGGCCCTTGGTGAACGGATCCGCCAGGTTCTTCTGACTCCGAATATCAATCACTGTAATAACACCTCTTTTGATAAGATCGTGTACTGCCCTGTGCTTCAACCGCATAGTCCTCTTCTTTTCGTTAAAGAGGTCATTTGATGCCACCGCCGCAGTCGCCTGGTTGTCGCAGTATATCGGTATCGCCGGTATTTGTGCCCCAACCACTGGAAGATCATACATGAGCTTCCGAAGCCATTCTGCTTCCTCGACTGCGGTATCAAGTGCAAAGAACTCAGATTCTGTGGATGACCATGAGAGCATAGGCTGCTTCTTCGACTTCTACGATATAGCTGCTCCACCTATTGTGAAAATAAATCCACGTGTGGACCTCTCACTCTCTACCTCTGAGCACCAACTGGCATCACTGAAGCCTTCCACTACCGGCGGATCTCCGCTGTAGCACAGTGCATATGTCTGAGTCTTCTTGAGATATCTCATAACCCGTTTCACAGCTTTCCAGTATTCAACACATGGGTTGCTCGTGACACGACTCAGCATTTCCATGGCGAAAGCTATGTCGGGCCTTGTGACAGTAGTAGCATACATCAAACTTCCGATTACGCTTGCATACTATAGTTGCCTGACGCTTTCCCCAGAATTAGGCTTCAGATCACACCTGTACGGCGTATCGATCCCTGGAAGATCCCGATACCCATAACGAGTGATCATTTTCTCAATATAATAAGACTGTGACAGCGCTAGTCCAGTGTCTGTCCAGATGATCTTGATCCCTAAGATCACATTAGCTTCCCCCAAGTCCTTTATACTGAACTTGCTCGAGATGAATTTCTTTGTCTCCGTGACACAATCCATATCCGTACCTAGGATAAGCATGTCGTCCACGTATAGACAAACGATCACACCTCTTCCATCAGCGAACTTCGTGTAAACATACTTGTCCGTCTCGCTGACCATGTAGCCATTTGACCTTATAACTTTGTCAAATTTCTCATGCCATATCTTGGGAGCCTATTTAAGACCGTACAAAGATTTCACCAACATTCAGACTTTGTCTTCTAGACCCTTGACGATAAATCCCTCTGGTTGTTACATGTAAATCTCGTCGGTCAGTTCGACATTTAGGAAAGCAGTTTTTACGTCCATCTTATGTATTGCTGCAAGAGCAATCAACATTCTGATGGTGGTCATCCAGGCTACTGGAGCATACGTGTCAAAGTAGTCAATCCCCTGCTTCTGAGAAAATCCCTTGGCTACCAACCTAGCCTTGAACTTGTCAATAGTTTCGTCTGCTTTCATCTTCTTCTTGAAGATCCATTTACATCCGATGGATTTCGCTCCTTCAGGAATATCAACCAACACCCAAGTGTTATTTGAAGTGATGGAATCAATTTTATAGTCAATCGCCTCCTTCCAGAAAACTGCGTCTCTGGTCTTCATCGCCTCATCATAGGTAAGTGGATCTGCTTTTACATGATAGGTGACAAAGTCACTTCCGAAGTCCTTCGGCCTCCTCACACGCTTAGCTGACGGCTCAGCTTGTTCTGGTTCAATCGTTGTTTCAACAACAATATCTTCTTGGACCACATCTTCATTGAAGACTTTAGTTTGCTGCGCACCCTCATTGTTCTCAGGCACATCCGCAATAACAATATTCTTGTGCCTTGCAAATTTGTCTTCAAAATATTCTGCGTCACGAGATTCAATGATATGATTTGACTCAATATCAAAAAATCTTCGAGCATCACTCTTCTTGGCATGCCCCAAGAAGATCGTCTTAGTAGTCCTTGTCCCAAACTTCTGAATCTTCAGATCTGGAAGCTTGACATATGCCAGACACCCCCACACTCGAATGACATTCAAGTTAGGTCTGACCATGAACCAGAGTTCATGAGGAGTAACGTCTGAAGTTGCATGAGGCACTCTATTTAAAATAAAAGTGGCCGTCAATGCAGCTTCTTCCCAGTAGCACTTAGGAAGACCCACAGTCAACAGCATTGAGTTAATCATTTCTGTTAACATTCTGTTCTTCCTCTCTACTACTCCGTTTGATTGAGGAGAGTACGGAGCCGTAGTCTCATTGACAATTCCATGTTCTTTGCAGAACGATGCAAATTCATGAGACATGTACTCCCTACCTTAATCACTTCTTCTTTTTTTGAGTTGTTGTCCAGTCTGCCGCTCAGCTTCGGCTCTGAACTCCTTGAACTTCTCGAATGCTTCGTCTTTAGCCTTCAGCAAGTAGACGAACGCATACTTAGAGAAATCATCGATGAAGGTTATGAAATACTTCATCCCAGCCTTTGTAGAGAACTGTTTAAAGTCATAGATATCGGAGTGTACTAACTCCAGAAGATCTGTACTTCGATTAACCCGAGGAAAGGATTTCCTTGTGATCTTTGTTTGAGCACAAACTTCACATTTCTCTACCTTACCCCCACACTTGGAGATAAGCCTTAGACTAGACATTCTGTTTATTTGTTTATAATGAACATGTCCTAGTCTATTATGCCACAACTCAAAAGTATAAGCAGAAGGAGTAATTGCATTAATAACATTGGACTGATTTATAAGCTGAATTTTGAACATTCCTTCGATATAAAAAGCTTTCCTGAAATATGTTTCCTTGATAGACATCACCATTTGGCCAGCATTGATGTCCATCCTGAGGCCTACGTTGTAGAGTAGGCCTCCTGAGATCAATATTGGCGATAGCAGAAACGTGCTTCACGCCTTGAAGCGTCAGAGACTTGCAAGAAGTCAGCTTCAATACCATCGTCCCAATCTCGAGCACTTCAGCTTGTGCCTGGTTCGCTACCATAACCACTTCAGAAGTAGGTGTGTAGGTGGTGAACCACTCCTTGCTGGAGCAGACATGGCAGGTAGCTCCAGTGTCTACCCACCAGTCAGAGTCAGTCCCTACCGCATCAACATGCGCAATCATAGCAACAACGTCAGTGATAATAGATACCTTGCTAGGCTCTCCTTGCTCTGATTGCTTGGTCTTTGATTTGCATTCACTCTTGAAGTGGCCCTTCTTGCCACACTTGAAACAAGCCAAATGGGACTTTGGCTTCTTTTACTTGAACAAAGTTCCCTTGACTTTCAGATTGTCAGGATCCTTCTTCTTGTTGTGGGAAGTCGCCTGCTTTTTCCTTGGTTCCTTGGTATGAACCAGATTGGCGTTAGCCAATTGCTTGGTCAGTGCATCCACCTTCAGTTGAGCCCGCATCTGGTCCTCAACATAGATTTCCTGCAAGAGATCTTCAAGGATGATCTCAAGCTTCTTCCTATACATTTTTTGCATAGAACTTACTCCACCCAGCGGGTAGCTTCGAGACAATCCCTCCAACAACAAACTTGTCGGGAAGGAGAATCGCCTCGTCTTCTAGCTTCTGTCGCAGCTTCAGAAATTCTTTCACTTGCGGCAGCATGGACTTCTCGTCCTCAAAGAGCCATTTGTGATATTTTTTAACCATAAATATCTTGCTCCTGTTCTTGTCTTCTTCGTACAGTTTCTCTAGAGACTCACATATGTCTCTGGCAATAGTTTTCTTACTGTAGGTTTCTGCTAGGGAATCCTCCATAGCATTCAGGATAAGCAGCCTGCAAATGCTATTCTCCCTTCTCCACTTGGCCTAAAGTTTAGTAGCCGCAGTGATTGCGGCAGCAGACCTAACATCTGGAACAGTAGGTTCATCTTCAAGAAGCACGTGATCAACGTCTCTGAGTTGAAGAGTGAGATAAACCTTCCTCTTCTAAACTTGATAATGCTCTCCATCAAACTTTTCTAACTTACAGAAGTCAGTATTGAGGAGTGAAGCATTAAAGTTTTCTATCGTAGGAATATAGCTTTGAGATTGTTATTTCTGGGGCACAATTTTTCAATGGAAAACTGAGAAGATAAAACAATTGTAAAAATAATGTTCCAACACAACACTTCTGGGAAGGTTGCACAAGTTTAACGAAGATCTAAGAAGATCTCGTTACAGCAGCATATTATATTACGAGAATCTAAAAAGATTTCGTAATCCACAGCAGCGAAGAAGATGAAGATGACTAGCGATTGATGGATGAATATCCTGCTGGGTGAATGATCACCGTTGCTCAAAGCTATATTCGCCCCCACACGAATAGCTTCCAGGAACCAGCAAGTTCGTCGGAGAACTTTAGAACACTTCTGTTCTTCTGACTCCTCGGATCGTACACGGACTCCCGTGCAAAAGCAACGCTGGTGCAAAGCTTCTCTTCTCTCTTATAACCTCTGTTTACTTGTGTTAAGAAACACTTGTAAACTTTCGTAACTCTCTGTATATGCTTTGTGTTTTTTGCCTGTGAGAGAGAAGAGACCTTTTATAGGTCCGAGTAGCAACTGCCCGGTTAGCACAACATTCGGGACGTGGTAATAACCACTCCGAACGTGCAGTAACCGCTCAGATCATGCATAGGCGCGATCTGAAGCCAGTTGCATACCTCGCGCATCCCGTACGCCTTATACACCATGCGCTGAACGCACACTGAGCCACTTGCGCCACCTGCGCCACCTGTACGCCCAGCGCACCCTGTGCCACCCGTACAACTGAGCGCGCACCTGTGCGCGCAATTGGGCATGCCACTGGGCGCGTACCTGGTCGTGCAACCTGGGCCGCACAACCTGGTAGCGCCACCTGGCCGCGAAACCTGGTAGCGCACCTGGCCGCACAAGTGGCTCACCTAACGAGCGCAACTTAAGCGCACTATGCGCCTAGCGACGATGCTGACGTGCTATATGCAAAGTGCGCCAACAAAATACCACATTATGCCTCATCAGCCCATGAGTCCGAGTCCGAGTCGTTAAGCCCCTACGGAGCTTAGCTCCCATGAAAATAAATTTCCAAGAGCAAAAAGCATGAATGCTTTCAATTGTTTATTTAGCTTTTTTCCGATTAGAAAAATAACCCCACATGGCACACCCATGTGCACCTCCACACCACATGTGCATCTCTAAAATAGCATAGCTAATATATAGAGATACAACTCCTTTGGCCTAACCGATGTGGGAGTAAAGTTTCTAATACAAAGGCCAAAACCCAACACTCACTTCAAATGGATTGGAATAGTAATACTCGTAAGGAGCTTGAAGAAACTTTGCAGCAGTTGGAGGCTGTCATTGGTCATGAAGAAATATTATTGCAAGATTAGACCCGTATAAATTGGATCAAACATGGGACCGGCATTAATTTTGATGATTTCAAGTTACACTAATGAATTATTAAGTTTTGAATAAATTAATTTTGGAAATTAATTAATGTTGGTTAACTATATATAAAAGATTTGATTTTAGGGTAACAATGATCTTGGATTATCACAGTTGTTATGCAAATTTTCCAAATCAATTTACTCAAAACTCAATAATTCATCAGTGTAACTTGAAATCATCAAAATTATTGTCGCTATGGCATCATCGATACTCAACTTCATCATTAAAACTCGAATTTCTGACAAAAAACTTAAGTTTATTACTTGCAGATCCTTCAACAGAAGTTGATAGTCGTTTCCAGTGAGTAATTGTTATTGTCTTAGCTGCAGTTCAGACAAATTCAATGACTATAAAATCCCAATTTCTAATTTCAAATCCTTAAGTAGATTTCAAAATTTTGGACAGAAGAAGAGGACTTGAAGGAAAAAAGATTAAAGATAAATAGAAGTTTGGAATTCAATTATAAGACAAATAAAAAAAGGAAGAGAGAAATAAAATTAATAATTTTCAAGAACACTTACTATTGATCATTAATTCGACACTAGAATTGGAAAAGAAGAAGTTATTCTTTCTTGAAATCGGAAGGGACAAGCTTTCACGACTGAAAAAATAGTTGTCGATTTTTTTCTTTTACCAACTTTTTTATTATGTATTAATATTGTATATTTATTACTAACTCTTATAATTATTTGGTGCCTCGGACCCCCCGGGTCATCCCCCTTTTTTTGAGTTGTCCGACGTTGTGTTGGACGCGTGCGGAAGCGTTTGCCAACCCACCTGACCAAAACTAACTCCCGTTTACCGGACACCAAGCACAAGATGAAGACAAGTATATGGCGGTGACATACGTCACCTGGACAAATCTCAACCTTTAATAACTCAGATAAAATTACAAGATTGACAGAACTTACGTTGAAACCTTTACCCTAATAGGTTCAACCTCTTCACCACTCTCAAGAAGAAAAATAGAAGATTACAATTGAGATCACTCACCAACCCGTAGCAATCTCCCTAACCGAAGTTGACGACTCATTGATTAGATCTTCTTCTTCCTTCTGTTTTGGATGGCGAAGTCCTAAGAGCAAAGTATGAACTTTCTCTTAGATTTTCTTGTAGACAAGCACCCCAAATCTTTACCTTTGTGCTTAGTCTTTGTGCCTCCATCCTCACCCCATATATATATAGGATGAAAAAATCATATTTTAGGCCGTAATATGATTTCTCAATTAGGAAGCATTCAAATAAGAATCCTATTACACCTAAAATAGCCCATCAATTATCATATTTTAGATCATAATAGGATTTCCTAAAATAAGAATCATATTATATCTAAAATAGCACAACACCAATTATGGATATCCAAATCTAATCAAATCAAATATTTAATAAGATTTGGATTCAACAAGTATGTTGTTACCAAATCCAGACTGGACTCCAATAATCTCTCCCTCCATTCTGATGAGAGGCTATTGACCCTACGGGTCCTCAATTGGACTCCATGCCTTTCGTCCCACGACAGAATTCCTGCTCCCCCATGCTACTGATCTCCGATCCCCCGAGTTGCTTTGAATCTTCCTTTGTCTCTAACTCCTCGATCGTCATGTCGACGCTAGCTGTCATGCGTAGCACCTCCTACACCACTGGGATCATGTCGATATCAATGACACGACCAAGATAGAAGTCCCTGATGATCAGCCTCACAGTAAGTCTTGGCTGCTTGTCCCCGACTTTCGCCTTCCACCGGAAAGTGTTAACGTTCCAACGAGCTTCTTCACCCTTGGCTGGCCCAACCTTCGTGTCCGAACTTGAAGTTCCCCCATATACATGCGTCCTCGAGCAGAACATCACACACTGTACATGTCGCCGATGACCCACTGCTCCCCTTTAACTATGTGAATGATGATGCTCCTGTCTCAGATTGAGTTTGCTGTAAAACTTGATCTCCTTCCTGGCTTCGAACTGCTGAAACCGATTCCGCGAAGATTTGGCAAACCACCTATTGCCAAATCTGGATCCATAGCGCAACCCCTACCTGGAGACCGACCAGCTGTCATGGGACCGACCGACCGTCCCTCAATCTTTGACTCATCACTATCCGTCACTTTGTCCCGATAAACCAAATCCTCTGTAACCTTCAAAGCATCTAGAAGTCCCTCCTCAGCAAGTTCTCGATGATCTACCACCTGTCGAACACCGCTCGAACCTCCATCCGGAGTCTACGACCTGCGTGTACAGCTCAGTGGCTGTCACGCCCCAGAACCAGAATACTGGCAGGTGGGGATGGACAAGGCCAGCTACGTGATAACAAAGTATGCCAGTACTCTAAAATTACGTATAAGCTGTCAAGACATGGGGATTACTTCTACAAGCCAACAGTCGATCCTAGGTCAAGCAATCCTAGGTATCTCAATCACATGCAATTATATAAAGTATAAGAAGTATGATCATCAGACATACAATAGTAAAACGTCCTAAACCATATACACAGAGATGATTATGAAGCTAGTCATACCAAAATAGAGAACTAGCAAGAGTAATTGTCATACATGATAAGCTCTAGCTATAGTCTAGAATACACACATCATGTTTTGGCCCGTAGGATAAATGTCAAGATCCAAAAATACGAGCTAAACACGGGCTCGGAGGCTAAACGCCACAAAATAATAATGTATATATCAAGTGGAAGAATGATAAGAAACCCACTCAGGTACTCTGGTGCTTCAGATAGTCACCATCGAAAAGATGGTACGGGAGATCCTCTAGGCTCCTCTATCAGATCTGGCCAAACAAAACCAGTGGGGTCAGACCCCAAATAGCAAGTACCACAAAGGAAGCCAAACTATGGACTAAAACTAGCAATAGCTAACATAGCAATGGGTAGAGAAAAACAATAAGTAAATGTAGATCGAGACTCGTGCACCACCAATGCACTCATCCCGAGAATAGAGAAGACAAGAAGTAAAGCATCATGTGACGTAAGGTAATTAATATGTGACAGAATATAAACTGTGGACTTATGAATTAAACAGAGAACCTGTGACATAAACTAAACCATGTAAGAGAAATGGTACATACGAACATGTACGATAACTGGAACATATGAGCATGTTAGATAACTGAGACTTGTGAGCTTGTTATACAACTGAGACTTGTAAGCATGTAATATAACTAGGGCATGAAAGCCTGTAAGAACTATATAAAACGGTAATGATAAGATGACTTGGGAACTATTCCTGAAGCCAAGTTACAACCCGTAAACCAAACAAGGACCGGGGTTGTAACCCTTCTCCTGAACAGAACTTAATCTCTAATCAATGTTTAGCATAAGATCATGTAGAACATGTAAGTACCGAATAGGATGACAAATGATAAGATGACTTGAGATCTATTCCGGAAGCCAAGTTACAACCCGTAAACCAAACAAGGACCGGGGTTGTAACCCTTCTCCTGAACAGAACTTAGCCTCCGATCATTCATCGACAAAAGTAAAGCATAAACAATAATGTACTGAATTAAACATACGGACACTGCCTAGACAAAACTAAACTGGACTGGACTACATCCATCAATCGCGGCCAAGCAATGAGTACGGCTTGATACTTTAACTAACTAAGGTTATCACAAGCCTAGTTATTACAAGATGCAATGAGACGTTCCAGCAGTCACAAGCCCTGCAGACTATCCACTTATCCTTTCGTAGGTTGAGAGAGTTGATTAGGTTACTTAGGGGTGCAACACATGATAGCGTGCTGGAATTGCGTCCTACTCGTCGGCAGGCTACAAGTCCAATTAAAGCACCCAGATAACAGGATTGCATGTGATTGGGAAATCTCTTTATGAGCTACTTGATCAATCTAGTCGTTATCCTAGTCAGATTCAGTATGAATTCCTGACCGTGGTAGTCAAGAATCCATATCCTAGACATGATACAAGATGAGACATGTAGCTTGTGCACGCATACACAAAGAATTCAACCATGGTGTCCAAAAGAGTTACATTAGCAAAGAAAAATAGCCATCGCAACAGCCTCTTGATTAAGCATGTCATATTTAGGTTTACTTGTCATGTAAAGAGTACTTGTCAAAAGTGTGCCTCTACGGGCCACTATCATGTAAACAAAGAAAGACATGTTCAAGAGTACACCACGACGGGTCACTATCTAGTATAAGCAGAGAAGTAATGTGTAACATAAGTGCACCATAACGGGTCACTATCATGTAAAGCAAAGAAAAGACATAAATCATGAGTGTAACCCGACGGAACACAATCATGCTAAACAAGGAAGAGAAATGGCAACAAATATAGCATGTAAGTAAGAACTTATCCAAAAAGGGGTATCATGACATGGAAGAGGGAATAAATAAAAGTAGCTACTTGGCATAAAATAATAATTGAATCTGTGCTAATATTAGGTGTAAAAAGGGTGTACAATTATTCTTTAACTGTACCAGATCATCAAATCATGTTAAGAAATTTATTACAGTCGAAGAAAACCTCAAAAACGTCAAGTACAGAAAACTGCCAAACAGATCAAAACTATGATTGAAATTATCAAACGTATATGAACTCCAATTGAAGTGAAACAAGAAGATTCTTGAAGCCAAGACAAAGATCTACAACTTTCATGTTTTGAGTTTTTCAAGATTAACAGCTGAATAGCTCAAATAGGCAAAACAGTCATTCGTGTTAGGGCCAGCCAGCACGGGCCAAGGTGGCACCATGGCGAAGAAGGCTCCTAGGCCAGGAAGCGTGCCAAGGCCAGAATGGCGCCTAGGCGCAGAAGGGCACCTAGGGCCAGAAGGGGCCAGGGTCAGGATGTGTCGGGATGTGCGCAACCTAGGTGGTACAGAAGCATGGAAATATCCATACTACGTGTCTGAAGCCATGCGCCTATATAAAGAAGTGGCTATGCGCCCACATGGACACTATGCGCCTAAAGGGATACTATGTGCCCAAAGAAGCATGCGTCCGAAGGGAGCATGCGCCTAAAGAGCATGCGCCCAGGGTGCATGTACTATGGAAGGCATGAGCCCAAGAGTGCATGCGTCTACATGCTGGGGACAGGGTGTACTAGAAGGAAAGCAAGGAGACTATCTTCCATGGCTAAGTGGGCGCATATCAGGAGCTATGTGCCCAAGCTGAAGAGCTATGGGCACATATCAAGAGCTATGCGCCCGAGCTGAAGGGCTATGGGCGCATGTAAATGGCCATGCGCCCAAGCTGATGGAAGTAGGATGCTTTGGGCGCATATATAGGGCTAGGCACCCAAAGGAAAGGCTGCTGTGGGCGCATAAAAAGAGCTATGCGCCCAGCACTATTCTTCTTCTCCAGGCCGAGAGCATGAGTTCATGGAACCCATAAACTAAAAGTGGCCTAACTTGCTCAAAACAAATCAAAATTCGGGTTTTCAAATGTCCATTTTGGGTAAAATCAAATTATCTACAACATAGAACAACCAAAATATAAAAATAATAAAGTTTGATAGATCAAAACCCAAGAAAACCAAGATTTGAGTAAACTTAGATCTACAAGATTCCACCCATAAAAATCAAAAACTCCAAGTTCTAAAGAGGCTTATAATCATGTAAGGAAGAGTTTAGAACAAACAAAATAACATTTGTCCAACATTTGGTAAGATGTACTTGCCTTAGGTTGGAGGAGAAAATGAAAAGAAAGAAGATGAAAAGAAATAAAATAATGGAGGAGAGAGAGAAGTTTTGGTTTTATACAAAACTATCTCATCTCAAACCAACTAAACCAAACCAAGCTAAACCAAGTTGAACCAAACCAAATTAAACCAAGTCAAAATTAAATCAAAGCAAGGCTAAAAGAGATAAATCAAAATATGGGTCACCTGACAAAGGCCAAAATTTCGTATACGTACACTGAAAATACGTATAACAGAAAACGAGAGTGACAGGCATGTCGTTGGCATACAAAGGTACACTAGCGATATGCCGGTCAAGGAGAAAATCTATAAGTTGGAAAAAATTTAAAATGTTCCAAAAACCAATAAACTACGAAATACAGTACAAAAGTACGTATCAGTATATAAATACCGATACTGTGAGACGAGTCTCACAACTCTCCTATCCTTAGAAAAATTCTATCCTCAAAATTTTCTAAAGCTAGTCAAGCAAGATAACCAAAACAAAAGCTCAAGAAAATACAACTATCTCCATAAAACGAAGCATGGCATATAAGTAATTGAAGGCAACAGTAATATAAATAAATGCGTAAGCAATAACACAACCACAATTAAGAAGGGCTGGAGGCATATGCATAGATATGTCTCCTGAGTTAGTAGAGTAGGGACCAATGTCCCCGCTGGCCTACGCTGACTCCAAAAATAGAAAAAAGTCAAGTCTCAAAGTAAGTCGGTACCAATGACTTAGTCTAAAACATGACACTACCCAGGATGTATCGTCGTAGTCGAGATACCTGATATTTATCACATGTCTCGACTATGAGGACAGAAGGATGGGACGAGAAACTTGCCTTCACTCATCGAATAAGTCAAGCCGACCATTGTACTCCATATATAGATAGAATACAAAGTCGCCAGCCAGAACCCAAGATATACTGCCACTACCTGGCCTGCTACTGAAACACGAATCCAAAGGTCATAACTGAAAGGAGACCATAAAGATGGTACCTGAGACTCCCAAGGTATTATCTTCATGCTACTAGGGTTGCTCCTAGTACTGTGTATACAACTGTGCTCTGAGCTGTCTGATCCTCTGAGCTCACGATGGAGGTGGGTACTGTGCCAAAGGTTGAACATCTAGTATTGGCCCTAGCTGCTCATCCACTATGGAAGGTGATGCGGGGGGTGATTGAAAGGATGGCGGTGGTATATCTGGTGTAGATGGTCGTCCTCGAGATGTCGGATATAGACAGTGCTAATTGAATGGTCCTCTACTCCACAGCGGAAGTGTCACTCCCCGTTCCCGGGATACGTATTTGTAATATGTGTACAACTTGACTGTAATTATTTAGTATTTATCATGCATTTATTCTGTATTTAATTCCTTTAATTACATGTAAAATATTTTTCTGTATTTTATTTTATGCTTTTGCTTAGCTCTTGGTTTATTTTGGTTCATGTTGAACCAACTTGGTTTGGCTTGGTTCATCATGATAAGGGATGGATGGCCTAGATTGTATGGGGAAGGAATGGGTGGTGGAGATCAAACTTGACTTGATATTTATACACCTTCTCTTTTCTCTCTCCTCACAAACTCTCATTACATTTCCTCCACCAAAAATCCTAACCCAATTTAGAGAGGCAAGTACATCTTGTCGAATGTTGGACAATGCTATTTTTAATTGTCTATTACCTTCTTCACATGATTCTAAGACCCTTTAGTTCTTTGCATTTTTTATTTTGGTGGTTCAAATTTTGTAGATATAAGTTTATGTTATTTTTGATTTTCCTTGGTTTTGATCTATCAAATTTGCTTTTTTTTAAAATCTAATTGTTCCATGTGGTAGAGAATTTCATCTTACCTAAGTTTGACCTTTGAAAAGTTAGATTTCGTTTTGTTTTGATTGAGTTACGCAAGTTTGAAGTTCATGGGTTCCTTGGTCATCTTTCTTGGATTTTTGGAGAAGATGAGCAGTTTGACCGTATGAGTCTTCGGCCGCATGCGTCCTGCGGACCGCCTTGGTACTGCGGATCGCATGAGTCTTTCACCGCATGAGTCTTCGGCCGCATGCGTCCTGTGGACCGCCTTGGTCCTACGGACCGCCTTGGTCCTGCAGACCGCATAAGTCTTTGACCGCATGCGTCCTACGGACCGCCTTGGTCCTGCGGACCGCATGAGTCTTTGACCGCATGAGTCCTGCGGACCGCATGAGTTCCTGGCCCCTTTGGTCCTGTGGACCGTATGAGTCCCGCAAACCGCATGATAAAATTGCGCCATCTATCTTATCCCGCACGATTCGCCAAATTCGAGCATTTCATCTTATCTCGCACATTTCGATGGATTGCGCCACTTGATGCATGTTAGTATTTAATACATATTGTTGTGTGGAGTGTGTCCCGTGTCTTGATTGGCTTGTGGGCATCCCGTATCACTAGTACTTAACCCTGAGAGTTATAGACTCGACCATACTAAATACTAGTTTGACTTCCATGCCTTGTCACAAATTGACATAGATTGTTACCTTGACTAAATGATTGATCATGTGTTCCTAGTTGGAACTAAAAGGCTGGCTAGTCATCTTATTGAATTGAATAAGACACGTTCATGTATGAACCATAAACCATTGCGATCGACTTGCCGATCCCGAATATTGGTATATGGACATGTGCTGACTTCAACTTCTTTCTACAAAAGCAGCATGTGTACCTTACAGTAAAGGCATGATTATCCCGTGGTTAGGTTTAATTGTTATATTACGCTATGTAAGACCTACAACCTAACCGTATGGGCATCGTTGTAGAGTTATGCATATCGTACTCTGTACGGAAGTACTCATTCAGAATGATCATGATCTACGGCATAAGATTTTAATTAACGTAGGGACTATTAAGTTAAATAAAATAACTATTGCATGGTAAGAATGGATTCCCGAGTTCTTACATGACAGCCATCTTGGGATAATTAGTGCCCCGACATGCCGGCTGGTTTCCACGGATACTGTAAACCTGCCACACGGGCAGGGAGTGGTATTTGTTTATATTTTTCTGCATATCGATGACGGGCGTCCCGCTGGGACACATCTAATTCATGATTGGCGTAATTGATTTCTGGATAGACTAGCCTTGCTCGTACATTGTAAGAACTGAGAAATCCCTTATTGCATATCATCAATGGATACAAATTTGCACATAATCGTTCAACTCAATTCATCGATGCATACTTGCATCGACTTCTATCAAGTCATTCCCACTCGAGTCTCGTTACTACTTCGTCCGTTACGGACAAACCTATCATAACCGACACAATCGTTGCGACACAATCTATTGCAAGTTACCAAGGGCTTAACATAGCTATCACTAAGTGGTATTGCATATACCACTCAGAAACCGAGCCTATCGTTATCGATACAATGCCTTACTTCACTGATCGCACAAGTGGTATTGCATATACCACTCAAAATCGAGTCATTACTCGATATCACACTCCGCATAGGTCCGACATCTATTTTCCAATCAACTATCCCGTGTGGCGATCTTTCTCGATCCCAGCTCTAGCGTTCGCTTACTCGAATTGGTACAACAACTAGACCAACATGCACGGTCGTTCGCTCAAGTTTGACATTCATTCAAATCTAACCGTGCCTTGGGATCATATTGATCGCACACGCAATATTCGCTTATTCAAAGCTCAACGCAACATTCGGCCAACAAAAACGTTCGCCTACTCGAACTCGACTTAGCGACCAACTCGACTCATTATTATCGCATCTGCAATTTTCAAATCTCACTCGTTGCAACTCGTGCAACAATTTATTCTCGATACTTAAGGTCATTACTCAATCTCGTTCAATATATCGCTATCCATCCGTATAGCTATACAACATGTATCATACCATGTCAACTCGTTGCACCGATACAACGAACGATTCATGACTTGCTGCACTCTGTGCAACCAACAATACATGACCATTCGTATAGCCATATAATACGTATCGCCTCATATGTCAACTCGTTACACTTCGTGCAACCAACAACACGTATCTCTTTGCACTTTATGCAACCAACATCACCATATTCGTTGCACTTCGTGCAACCAACGACTCGCAACTTTGTTACACTTCGGGAAAACAATATTTTATAACTCGTTGCACTTCGTGCAACCAACATTCTCCGATGGCACTCGGAGACAGCGTGATAGTTACGACATACTTATGGCAGACGTACGCACTTAATATAGACTTATTGTATGGAACATCCAATCTAGCATCGAGCAAATCCATGAGCCATGCGGCTGCGGAAACAACAAAGAGTCAACTGATTTCGATAGCGAAGCAACTGAGGGTCAAAGAGATTTGTTCATGGTACAGAGGATAGAACCGCTCTGATACCAACTTGTCACGCTCCGATCCGAGAAATCGCTCGTCCTCGCTAGATTTCACCTGAATCATCGTCCTCGCTGGGGCGTAATGCCATACGAGCCTGGAGTTGGGCTCGTGCAAGGCAAGATTATAGGTTTACATAAGATTATCTCAAATTGATAACATAAGCAGCAGAAGGAAAACATAGTATACAATAAGAATCTCTTTTATTGATAATGAACTGAATATTACAAAGGCTCTGAATAGCCCAACTTAACATGCTAATTGGCTACAACGCTCATAATCTTTCTAGCTCACAAAGGATTATATCGTTCCATACATTATGTCTCTTTATAGCCAAGAAGTAGTCTTCGGTCGAACATCTCCATGTTACAAGTCCGAACGCCAATGCGGTAGCTCCTCTTGAAACGCTAAGGACTCCATGCCTCGGCACGTCCAAGCCAAGCCCCGCCCCGAGCCGAACATAGCCTGAACCTGCAAGCAAACTAGTGGAGGATTAGTGCTTCCGTCCTCGCTGTACTGATCAAGACCCACTCGTACCCAAATCAAACACTAAGTACATTTAGTGAAACATGCAACATCATTTGGTGATCTTTCTAATTAGCCTTAGGATCAGTTTTATGGCAATATTCAACATAACAACTTAATATAAATGTGTCCCATATCATGTTCCTGTAGCAGATACAGTTAGACATAATATGAACATAAAAATAGTGATCGTGCTCATCTTCGCCCCATTTTGCCTAGCCTACAATGGTTAGAACTTTACATAACCAATCATAAAATTCACGCAACCAACCAACCATACTTAGACATATGCACAAGGGTGGCAGGCCCTACGCCTGCACCCAACTCTAATCTCAGGCCTTCGGCCCTATCTATATGAAGGTCACGGTGTTTTGCACTGTAATGGACTTGGCATCCTTATGTGTAAGCCTATGATCGCTCCAATACGGGTTGCTAGCCCAGTATCTGAAGGATCCCAAACTTAATGATATTATAGCTTATCACAACACTGGTCGGTCGCAATCTGTCCTAATGATGTGCACCATAAATACCATACATAATTCCCTCCTAGGTCGAACGGTTCCGGTGCTCCGGTCGTAACCGTTCGAAGGAAGCCGCACCCATGCACGGGCCATCCAAGTCCATTGACCATGCAATACGTGCCATAGCAAACAAGTTATATCATTCCAACCAATCTCACGTTCCATAAACATAATTCATCATCTCTATCTCAAGTTCCATCGGTATTATGTCCCAACACATCCGTATTGATGCACGACGCCCGACGGTTTAGACTTTTCGTACTTATACTCAACGTGTTCCATTCATAAGTTATTCGTATAACGAAAGTTTCGTAGTTACTTAGTCATTTCGTAGTTTTCGTGCACGAAGGCACGCTTAACGCTATAATCAATTTTCTAGGCCTAGTGTTCAATGTTCTCGGAGTCGTGCACGTGATACACATCTCGATATTGCCTTTCAATGTTCTACCATCACCGCCCTACCGCAACTCGTACACTTGATGCAGGTCGCTTCAATTGTTCAATGTTCAATGTTCTATCTTAATGTTCGATACATACTAAGACCTTTAACCGTTCGAATCACGCTCGCTAACTTGATAGCAACTTACGCATACAAGGATATATTTTATTAGACGTGAAGGAATAGAGAGAGAGAGTCAAGAACCCGCCCACCTTAAGCCGATACGCCTTATCGTTTTGTCGAGCTGAAGCGGCTCAATTCCATAACTTTCTTGCACAGCTAACTCTCCTAACTTAGCCATTCTGTTGAACTATTCGACTGATTCGGCCTACCTTGCCCATGCCAGAATCTGTTGCAAGGCGACGATTTGGTTTCGTGGACACTTTACTGAATAAGGCAAAATGTCAACCTCTTATCGTCCAGCGTAAAAGCATAGCCTGTATACCAGATCAACTAAAATCAGCACTTGCTCAAACGAGACTTATCCTTTACATCGATTCGATTCATAGATTCCAATCGACTCAAAGCTTTCCTTCGGCCAACGTAACTCTTGCATCGATTCGCATCGATACTTTATCGGGTCAATACAACTCTTTGAGTTAACGACTCATCGTAATGCACCATACGGAGCGAGACATTACAAGTACTACCTCAAGAGAACATCCAAGAAGAGGTGATAGTGGAACCAACAGCTGGACCGCAGTATCCGAAGGTTCCAACACCACCAACAGTTCCGCCTACCCCTGTGGTAGTAGACACACCAGTCCTTCTAGAAATCATAAGAGGGATGATGGCTACTCAGCAACATCAGATGTTAGCCCAGCAACACATGCATACTCAGCTACAAGAGCAGAATGTATTACTCAACCAAGGATTACAGACGGCTTTAGAAAGAGGAGTGAGGACAGATTCAGGGGCGTCAACCAGGTTCTGCAAGTATAACCCCCGTCGTTTCGAAGGCATGAAAGATGCTATTTCAGCGGATGCATGGCTTAAGGACATCGAGGCTATTTTAACAGTGACTAAGGTTCCGACGGAAGAACGAGTGGATCAAGTGAAGTTGTTACTTCAGGACCTCGCACGTGATTAGTGGGAATCAGAAGAAGTGGACATCAGACGTCCTTGTTTGCCATTAAAATATCAAGAACAAAAATTACAGAGGAATTGAACTTGATTGCAAACTCGCTTGTACAAAAGAAAGCCTAGAAAGAAATTCTAGGAAACAATTTAAGTACAATTGTTTAGTTTTTTATTCTGGGGGGTGACGATGGAGGCTCGGGAAAGTGTAGCAACTCTGCCTTACTTCTTGGACTATCGGGCGCAGTCTTTGCTTTTGAAGAAATTTGCCAGCCTTTGATTGCCAACCATTTGCATGGGTGTGGTACCCTGCTATTTATAGTTATTTCGGGATGAAGGATATTTTGAGCCGCATAGATGGCCACGTGGCCACGTGACTGCAACAGCACATGAAGACTCGCTCTTTAGCTGCCAGCTGGTGGTTTGTTGAGATTTCTTTATTGGAGCAAATTTGGGTGGTTGGGACTTGATCAACTTGCCATATGTCCCCCCTACTGAATCATTTTAGTCGCATAGTAGCCTTAGGAGCCTTTCTTCTGTGGCTCGGCTCTACTTGGCCGCATGGGATCTTCGAGAGCATTCCTTCTGCGGCTTGGTTTTACTTGGCCGCATGGGATCTTCGAGTGCCTTGCTTCTGCAGCTCGAGTCCACTTAGCCGTATGAGGTCTTTAAGAGACTTGCTTCTGTGGCTCGGCTCCACTTGGCCGTATGGGATCTTCGGGAGCATTCATTCTGCGTCTCGAGTCCACTTAGCCGTATGAGGTCTCCAGGAGCCTTGCTTCTGCGGCTCGAGTCCACTTGGCCGTATGGGGTCTCCAAGAGCCTTGTTTCTGTGGCTCGAGGCCACTTGGCCGCATGGGGTCTTCGGGAGCATTACTTCTGCGGCTCGAGTCCACTTAGCCGCATAAGGCTTATGCGGCTCTTTCTTCTGCAGCCTGGATCAACTTGGCCGCATAACGTCTATGCGGTCAACAACGATTTTGAGAGAGTTTTGTTTGTCTCTCTTTTGACTTCTCAATGAAGATGAATTTGATCGATACTCCTCCTTGGCTAGTGCTGGCACTACAGATTTATGGATCTCCTTGTTCGAAGAAGATTTGACGATGAACTCCCTCAAAAGCTTGTGATGCGTCGGGCTGAGACAATGCACCTAACTGAGATATTTGAGTAATGCGTCTAGTTGAGAGTAGGCCGTTACGAAGTCTTCAATCGGCATCATGCTTCCGAGATGATATCGAAAAGGCACAGCAGGTTGCGGTCGCTGGAACACAGACTGCCTTGGTGGTGGAGCCACTGTCTTGTGGCAGTAGCAGTTGATGGCGACTTGGGTGCAGTGATGTCCTGGAAAGGGCTCATCGCATGCCAAGGTTGCTTATCTCTCCTTGTGTTTGTGAATGACCACCTCTCGCAAGTCAAGAGAAGATTGATCTACCTTTGTATCCGTTTTGTGGGCCCGGGTATCCCGAGCGCCCGGGTGCGTAGGTATCATATTTGCTCCCTGATATGAGGCTAGTAAAAGTACTTGCTCTCGATCATTGTAGGGAGCCTTTTGGACATATTTGCTCCCTGATCTAAGGCTAGTAAAGCACTTACGCTCGATCGTTGTAGGAAGACTTTTGGGACCTGTCCTATCCGTTTGTCGCAGAGGGCTGGACACAGGAGGTTCTGTACAACTTTCCATCAGGGGCTCGTATAACAGTTAACGGTACCCGCTGACGGTCAGCAGATTGGACAGTTGACTGGGCTTATTGAGCCCGCACTGCCCTAGACTTCTTCAACATAGCACCCGAAGGTGCGTAGTAAGAAGAGTCCAAGTTGCAAACGCACCCGAGTCGACTCTGTACAGTTTACCATCGGTAGCACGTATGATTTTGAGCACGCATCTCTGGTTTACTGTTGGCATAGCACGTTTGAGGCGCATGGCCCGTGCTGCCTTGGATTTCTTTATACTAGCCCGTAAAGGCGTATAGTACTTAGAACCCAACTCATCCTCGCCATGACAGCGAGTGATTCTGTTGAGTGATTCTTTTCTTTTTTTTATTTTGGTACCCTTTTCAAAGGAGGCAAGGGGGCTCTATATATGGAATAGAATGAGCCCTTTCTTCTTTTCCTTTTCGATGTAGGACTAAAAGCAATATCCTTGCTTCTACAAGACCCCCTTCAAAGTTTTCAAATTGCAACTTTGGAATACTTTGAATAAGAAGCATGGATAGTAGAACTGTTTAGGTGTGACAATCCTATCAGAGGTAGCATGTACGTGATAGGTTTGGGTATTTCGGTTAGAGATTTTATGTGGACTTATTATCCTTGGCATACCTTGGTTTTAGTTACAGATAATAAGTTGAGAGAGGAAACCAACATATTTACTCAGAGATGATATGGACGTGGTAAATATGAGGTTGATGGTAGAGCTTTCCTACTCAGAGGTGATATGGACGTGGTAGGAGTGAACTCGGTGAGGATATACAGAACAACTCAGAGGTGATATGAACGTAGAAGTTCTATGATTGATACGCCACAACGCAGGGGTTGTTGCACGGGGTGTTTACTCAGAGGTAAGGTGGACGTGGTAAACATTTATTTTTAGCATCATCTGCTTTGTAAGGGGTAGGAAAATAACTCAGAGTTGATGTGGACATGGTTGGAGAGTGAATGCAACGGAACTACTGGGCTCCAGAAGCATATGATTGTGAGGGAAGGGGTGCTTGTACTAGAGGGCCTAATACAGCATTTTACGATTGATAAAGGACATCCCACTAAGGGACTTTTTGTGGACCTATTACCCTTTTGTGCATCTAAAGATGCGAATAATAGATTTGAATAATATTTTGTGGACCTATTATCCTTTTGTGCACCGGTAGTACGAGTAATAGATTTGGATAACTTCTGTGGACCTATTACCCTTTTGCGCACTGATGGTGCGGGCAATAGATTTGAAACAAAATCTAACAGAGGTAATATAGACGTGATAGGTTCTGAGGTCTTAACACCCAGATTTTATTCCAGATTGGGTATAGGTGTTAAGTTAGGAGACTATCGGTATCATAGGTAATATGGACGTGACACACGATAATCATGAATAATTTTTTTGTGGACCTATTACTCTTCTGTGCACTGGTGGTGCGAGTAATATATTTTGAGACAAAACCCAACAAAGATAATATGGACGTGATAGGTTCTGTTGTCTTAACACCATGATTTTATCCCGGGTCGGGTTCAGGTGTTAAGTCAAGAGACTATCAGTATCAGAGATAATATGGACGTGACACACGATAATCAGGAATAATTTTTTGTGGACCTATTACCCTTTTACACACTGGTGGTGCGAGTAATAGATTTTGAGACAAAACCCAACAGAGTTAATATGGACGTGATAGGTTCTGTGGTCTTAACACCATAATTTTATCCCGGGTTGGGTACGGGTGTTAAGTCAAGAGACTATCGGTATCAGAGGTAATATGGACGTGACACACGATAATCAGGACCAAAAAGTTTGCTCAGAAATGGCAATAAGCCTGGGTAACTTCGGGTACTAAGTCTGGGTACACCCACATAACCTATCCTCGTGACGTGGTGAGAGGCACCAAGCCAGTCGTCTGGTCCCGGACAGGTGGAAGATTAGTAACCTCCATCGTTGCCCAGGGGACAGGTATTATCCCGTCTTGAGTTTTTATTGGGGGAAGTCACCGAACTGAACTGATACCATATTTGCAGCCATGATAACCTCTTCGAAATCTAGCGACAGAGCTTTGGAGTCGATAAGATTCTGGAAGTACCGTTTTAATTAGAAGCAGTCATGAGTTGAATAATGGACATAGCGGTAGAAGTAGCAATAGTTTGGGTCCTCCATCTCCGCCGCTCGAGGCTCGCATCTTGGTGGAGGGATTTGGATCATATCCCCTTGAACGAGCATGTCGAAGATAGGCTTGATATGACTATCTTTAAATGTGTAATTCACCTTGGGCCACTAAGCTTCTGCCTGCTTTTGTTCAGGCTTCTTGATCGTATAAGCGACCATAGCCTGTTTGCCATTGGTGTCCCTGTTATTTGTGGTGCCGCCACTATTGTTGTTATTGGAGGTGGTACCGGGACGTTTGCCTTTGTCCTCTCCATCTGGGATATGTAATCCCAGATGGCGAGCCTTCTTTAGCTTCGTCTCCACATTGGTAGCGCTTATGATGAAGGTCGTCCAATCCCTGAACTGATCTTCGTCCATCCAGAGGCTGATTGCAGGGAGCAACTTCTTCTGGCAGATTTTAATCAAGGAGTTTTCAGGATTGCCTTAGGGCAATCTCATCGCGGTTTGGCGAAATTGTTCGATATAGTTCCTCGTTAGCTCCTTCTCTCCCTGAATGACGTCCATGAGAGACGACATTGTCACATCATGCCCTACTTCATAGAATCTTTCCAGGAACATGTGCTTAAATCCGTCAAAGGAATGGATGCAGTTGTCTGGAAGGTTATGGTACCAGACGAACGCGATTCCCTCCAATGCTCCGATAAATAATCGCATGAGGATGGCATCACTGTGCAGTAAGTGGTCTATTGTGACCTCAAAATACGTCATGTACCGGCTGGCAGAGGTCTTTCCGTCATATGAATCGATATGAAACGGTTTGTACCGAGGCAAAAAAGGAACATCTCTCCAGGCAACGGGATACGGCTGCCGTATTCTGACGTCCCGGGAGGAGTCTCGGGCATTGAACATCGCTCGATGCTCCTGGACTTTCCTCATTGCCTCCCTGGCTTCGTCTGTAGCTGAAGGAGCGGATGCTCCTAGAGGATTGTCACCCAAAGGAGGAGCAGTCGTATTGGAGTTCGCATTGACTGCGTGTCCCAGGTTTGTTTGTCCGGGCGTCCTTGCTAGTTGAGTCGGCAAGGCAGCTTTGATTTCGTCTACTGACTTGACCAAGGATAGGAGCATGGCTTCAAGTACTTCTAAAAGTTGTCGATCAGTAGGTCCTTCATGATCATTGCCGGCCATAAAGACTGTCCGTACGTAGGTAGACATGGAAGGGACTGTAGAAGAGGTGCTCTCCGTGTCGTACCCTAGTACAAAAAAATCGTCAGAGAATGTCGGAATGTCCTCCTCCTCGAATTCGGAAGGTGTGCCACCCCCGTACAGGAAGCTGCATCGTCTTGGCGAAGGTGGTCATCCTCGGGGACGTCCAAGTCTGTTGCATAATTCCAGTGGATTGCTACCCCCTGTGTATGCTCTTGGAACACCGGATTATTGCATACATTGAGGAGACTGCTACCCCCAGCTTCATCTACCCCCAAGGAGGTCGAGGGTGCACCCCCAGGTGTTGGAAGATTCTTTCTGGAATGGGTGCCTAGGTAGACACCCCCTGTGGTTGTCGGCGGTAATCCTCCATATGAGAGTTTCCTTGCGGTGCTGGCTGAGATTGCCGGGCTGGAAGAGCCTATCTTCTTTCCTCCCTTGCCGACAGGAATCTTCTAGGTTGAATTACAGGAGGCAAAAGGAAATTTTTTGTCTTCCAAAATTTGCACCTATTTCTCGAGTTATCGTCGGACAGGTACTGGCTGGTGCAGTCGTTGGAAAACGGACTTCCGATCTCCAGGTGCTGCCGACTTATCGTAGCAGCAGTTGATGACAACTTGGGTACAATGATGTCCTAAGGAGGGCTCACCGCATGCCAAGGTTGCCTCTCTATTCTTGCGTTTGTGGATGAGTACTTCTCGCAAGTCGAGAGCAGATTGATCTACCTTTGCATCTGTTTTGTGGGCTCAGGTATCCTGAGCGCACGGGTGCGTAGATATAATATTTGCTCCCTGATCCGAGGCTAGTAAAAGCACTTGCTCTTGCTCATAATTGGAAGACTTTTAAGACCCACCCTGTCCGTTTGCCCTGGGGGACTGTACGCGGGTGGTTCTGTACAACTTTCCATCAGGAGCCCGTATAATAGTTAACGGTGTCCGCTGACGGTCAGCAACTTGGACAGTTGACTGGGCTTATTGGGCCTGCACTGTCCTAGACTTCTTCAACTTAGCACCCGAAGGCACATAGTAAGAAGAGTCCAGATTAGAATATTCTACATTTTCAATGGGTCGTATGGGGTCGGGCCCGCATAAGAGACGGCCGAATACAGAGCTTTTGACAGGGCCGTATGAGGTAGCCTGTCTGCGGCCAGGATTGGCTGCCGCATGGGCCATCTGCCTGCGGCCAGAGTTGGCTGCCGTATGGGCCATCTACCTGCGGCCAGAGTTGGCTGTCACATAGGCAGACTGCCCATTTCTCTTATACGGCCTCTTCTTCGTCCGCATAGATTTCCCTTGTGCCCCCAAAAGTTCAGCATCGTAGTGTTTTTCTTTGCTGGTTTTGGGGACAGTGGGGTTATCTGCGGTCGGAAGCAAGGCTGCAGGACAGCTTTGATCACCGTCTTGGGCCGCAGAAGGAGCTTCTTCGAGAACCTGGCGAGAGGCAACAGTTTTGTGCTTCAACTTCCTGTGAGTTCTCTTTGGGTTGGCTCGCTTCTGTGACGGGCTGGCGCTCCCTTCAGAGAGCATTTCTTCGAATGCTTGTTGGTCAAAACGAACCATAAGCATTTGCTGCATAGAGCCGAGCTTGGACGCATCGAATTGCGTCACCAACTTCTCAACAGAGGAGAAGGAAGTCCCCAGCAGAGTCGCCATCGTATTTGCCATTAAAATATCAAGAACAAAAATTACAGAGGAATTGAACTTGATTATAAACTCGCTTGTACAAAAGAAAGCCTAGAAAGAAATCCTAGAAAACAATGTAAGTACAATTGTTTAGTTTTTGATTCTGGGGGTGACGATGGAGGCTCGAAAAAGTGTAGCAACTCTGCCTTACTCCTTGGACTATCAGACGCAGTCTTTGATCTTAAAGAAATTTGCCAGCCTTTGATTGCCAACCATTTGCATGGGTGTGGTACCCTGCTATTTATAGTGATTTTGAGATGAAGGATAATTTGAGACGCATAGATGGCCACGTGGCCACGTGACTGCAACAGCACATGAAGACTCGTTATTTGGCTGCCAGTTGGTGGTTTATTGAATTTTTTTTGTTGGAGCAAATCTGGGGGGTTGGGACTTGGTCAACTTGCCATGTGTTCCCCCCACTGAATCGTTTTGGCCGCATAGTGGCCTTAGGAGCCTTTCTTCTGCGACTCAGCTCCACTTGGCCGTATGGGATCTTCGGAAGCATTCCTTCTGCGGCTTGGTTTCACTTGGCCGTATGGGATCTTCGAGAGCCTTGCTTCTGTGGCTCGAGTCCACTTAGCCGTATGAGATTTCCAGGAGCCTTGCTTCTACAGCTCAGCTCCACTTGGCCGTATGGGATCTTCGGGAGCATTTCTTCTGCGGCTCGAGTCCACTTAGCCGTATGAGGTCTCCAGGATCCTTACTTCTGTGACTCGAGTCCACTTGGCTGCATGAGTTCTCCAGGATCCTTACTTCTGTGGCTCAAGGCCACTTGGTCGCATGGGGTCTTCGGGAGCATTCCTTCTGCGGCTCGAGTCCACTTAGCCGCATAAGGCTCATGTGGCTCTTCCTTCTGCGGCCTGGATCAACTTGGTCGCATAACGCCTATACGGTCAGCAACAATTTTGAGAGAGTTTCGTTTGTCTCTCTTTTGACTTCTCAATGTAGATGAATTTAACCGATCCTCCTCCTTGGCGAGTGCTGGTACTGCGGATTTATGGATCTTCTTGTTCGAAGAAGATTTGACGATGAACTCCCTCAAAAGATTGTGATGCGCCGGGCTGAGACAATGCACCTAACTGAGACATCTGAGTAATGCATCTAGTTGAGAGTAGGCCGTTACAAAGTCTTCAATTGGCATCATGCTTCCGAGATGATGTCGAAAAGGTGCAGCAGGTTGCGATCGCTGGAACACAGACTGCCTTGGTGATGGAGCCACTGTCTTATGGCAGTAGCATTTGATGGCGACTTGGGTGCAGTGATGTCCTAAAAAGGGCTCATCGCACGCCAAGGTTGCTTCTCTCTTCTTGTGTTTGTGAATGACCACCTCTTACAAGTCAAGAGCCGATTGATCTACCTTTGCACCCGTTTATGGGCCCGGGTATCCCGAGCGCCCGGGTGCGTAGGTATCATATTTGCTCCCTGATCTGAGGCTAGTAAAAGCACTTGCTCTCGATCGTTGTAGGGAGACTTTTGGGCATATTAGCTCCCTGATCTGAGGCTAGTAAAGCACTTGCTCTCGATCGTTGTAGGAAGACTTTTGGGACCTGCCATGTCCGTTTGCCGCAGACGGCTAGACACGGGAGGTTATGTACAACTTTCCATCAAGGGCCCGTGTAACAGTTAACGATACCCGCTGACGGTCAGCAGATTGGACAGTTGAATGGGCTTGTTGAGCCCGCACTGCCCTAGACTTCTTCGACTTAGCACCCAAAGGTGCGTAGTAGTAAGAGTCCAAGTTGCAAACGCACCCGAGTCGATTCTGTACAGTTTACCATCGGTAGCGCGCATGATTTTGAGCACGCATCGCTGGTTTACTGTTGGCATAGCACGTTTGAGGAGCATGGCCCATGCTACCTTGGATTTCTTCATACTAGCCCGCGAAGGCTCATAGTACTTAGAACCCAACTCATCCTCGCCATGACAGCGAGTGATTCTGTTGAGTGATTCTTTTCTTTTTTTTTATTTTGGTACCCTTTTCAAAAGAGGCAAGGGGACTCTATATATAGAATGGAATGAGCCCTTTCTTCTTCTTCTTTCCGATGTGGGACTAAAAGCAATATCCATGCTTCTACAGTCCTATTTCTTAGAACGATTTTACTATGAGATTCATGATGAAGTACTATGGAGTTATGGCGCAGTTCGAGCTACAACAGAAGTTTATCAACCTTAAGCAGGTTGGCAAAATAGTGGATGCTTATGCAGCAGAGTTCTGCAGACTGAGTAGGTTCGCCCCGAAGATGGTAGCAACGGAGAGCCAGAGGGCTATAAGGTTTCAGCAAGGATTTCATCTTGAACTCTTGCAATTGATAGAGGGGCACAACTACCAGACTTTCAATGATATATTGACGGCAACCCGGAGGTATGAGATCACCATCCAGAGGATCACATCAAGGACTGGAGGTCAGAAGAGGTCTCACAATCAGATTGAAGGAGGAGGGAAAGCAGTGTCCCGAATAACAGCACAATCTCCTAGCATTCGTATTCACAATATGGCAATACGAGGGCCAGCACCACCAACAAGACAACAACAACAACAACAGAAAAAGAACCAGCAACCCCCGGTGGGATGCACCTATTGTGGAAAGGTAGGGCAAACTAGAGGTGTGTGCCGGGCATTGAACGGACAGTGTTTGATATATGGAAGTCCAGATGTCACCCCCAGTTTTCAGAAATAGGGGTATTTTTGTCATTTTACATTTTTGAATATTTTTGAAATTTATTTTATTATTTATGATATTATTTTGTGGTTGAAATTTATTTTATTATTTATGATATTGTTTTGGGATTATTTGAGTCGGGTTCGAATTTCAACTCAATCCGACTTGAAACGGGAACCCGGAGGGTAGTTTGACTCTAGTGGGACCCATACACTAGTTGGGCATGGCCCACATAATATTAATATTAGTCCACATGATATTAATTTTAGTTAGTAGTTAGACTAACTATTTATGGATAGGTTTAGTTTAATTAGAGACTTAAACTAGACTAAATTGACCCCAACCTTTAACCCATTCCTAATTTAAATCAAATAGATTAGTGGAGGGCATTTTGGACATGCGAATAGGGGACACCTCACCCTTTTTGGGCAGCCACCTATGGGGGGATAAGGAGTGAGTTACTCCTTCATTCATTTGTTTTCATCCACTTTCTCTCTCTTGTTCTTCCCCAAATTAATTTAGAGATGAACCTTGTAAGCCCCCTGAATTTCAGGGCTATTTTAAAATTTTCTAAATAAATTATTTTCGATAAGTGTTTTATTATCTAATTATTTTTGATCATTAATGTACCTTTCCGTAACTTTGACTTCTGGAGCGTCAGGGATACCAATCTCTGTAAACTCTCTTCACGAGTTTTCTTGTAGACAAGATTATCTTCGTTTTGATATATCATGTCCCACTTGAACTCGTTCCCTTGTGCTCTTTTTGTATCGCGCAAGTTCGGGTCAACTTAGACCGATTAATCGTTGAATAATTATTCCCACTTTTATTTTTGATCTTCGTTTGCACGTCACCATGACTTTTAATTTAGGAGCACGAGACCAATCGTTTTCTCAGAACCAACTCCTCATGAATGATCTACTCGAGACGCTCTTCACCCATGACCTTCGTGTCCCACTCAGACACTCTATTTTGTGCTCCATTTCTTTCGCACAACTTTCGGGTCAATTTAGGCCGATTTATTATCTACCGTAAAACCTGATTTAAATTCCAATTTAATTTCAGGACCCGACATCGATCCAACCTAGTCGACCCAAAGTATGGACGTAGCCCACATGAAGCCTACTACCCACATGACGCTTGTGTCCCATTTATTGGAGTCTCCACATATTATTTATTTACCCGTGATCATAAATACGTATTTAATTTTATTATTGCACCCAGTCCGATTTCGACCCGACCCGACTCGACTAAATTCGAACCCAAGCTCCCTGTTGTCCTCTCATGACTGCCCAAGTACCCCGCATAATTTTTCTATTTTTCCTATTTTGAAAATATCTCTTCCTCTCTCTATTTTTACAAATATCTCATTTTTATTTCTTGTATATATATATACACATATATATATATAAATAAATACCTCTCTTTCTCTCTCTTCACTCACACCACTCTACCCCATCACAGCCACCCCCAGGTGGCCGAACATCCCCCCCTCTCTCTCTCTCTAAAATATCTCTCTCTTTCCTCTCTCTCTCTCTCTCTTAATATCTTATATATATATATATATATATATATATATATATATATATATATATATATATATATATATATATATATATAATAAATCCCCTCCTTAAAATACTCCCATACACACCACTCCCCCTCCTTTACAGCCAGCAGGAACACCCCCCCCAAACCGACTTCTCTCTCTCTCCCTCTTATTCAAATATCTTCCTCTCTCTCTCTACTACTCTTTCTCTCTCTCTTTATATTTATTTACACTCACTCCCACTCTCTCTCTTTATTTTTCAAACACATACAACACACCACCACCCCCTCCACAGCCGAACACCCTCACCATTCTTCTCCCGATCACCACCTTCCTCCTTCTCATCCTCTTCACCATCAACATCACCATCACCATTACTAACACCATCATCACCAAGCCACCACAACTCAAACCACCACCTATACCATCATAACTCCATGCACCACCACCTTCACCCGAGCCATCACCGCCGCCTGACCGCCGCCGTGCCCGGCCGAGCCCGCCCCCGCGCCGCCTGGGCAGCATGCAGCGGCAGCTGCAGCAGCAGCTAAGCGCGCATGCGCACGCACCCAAACGTGCGTGCCGCCGGCCGCGCGCCACCACGGCCGGCCACCGGCCACCGACGACCCCCCCACTGGCGTGTGCCCCCCCCGGCGACCACCCCGAGTCCATCGCCACCTTCTCCGACGAGCCAAATAGGCTATTTGTGCATTTACGTCGAAATCCCGTCGACGCGCGCGTGGGAAAGATTCAGAAATTGTGTTTCGGGACAGCGACTTCACGCATGTTTTTTGGGAGATCCGACCGTTGGATCGGCGAACTTTTTCTCCGTCGCAATCTCGGTATATCCATCTTCACTCCTGTCAATTTTCGTCCGTTAATTTCGTCGTTTGATACCTCAAAACTGAGCCACCAAGTTGACGTTTTAAATTGAACTATTTTTGGACAGTCTTGTGGAGCCGACTTCGTCAGCTCGTATCTTCGTCGTCGCAGCTCCGTTTTACGCACCGTTAGTTCCGATGCACAGCTGGTATAACCCTCTTCCTGCCTCCTTTAGGTTTCGTTTCATTATAAGCACGTTTGGTCGGTTGAATTCGACGCCAAAGTTGGCCTTCCGAATTCTTTAAATTACACTTGTAAAATTCCATTTTTGAACCCGGGACTCCGGATTCAATTTCTGACACCACTAGTAGACTCGTGGCGTCGTTCTGGCATGTTTTCATATAAAGTTTGCTTGATTTGGAGAACGTGGGCCCTGGCACGTATTTCGGTGCAAAGCGGGTCCCACTTTTCGAGTCAACGGGTCACTTTGAGATCGGCTCATCGGAATCCCATTCCGGATATACCGTTGAGTTCGTATCGTCATTCTGGACTCGTTGACATATAATTTGCTGAGTTTTGAAGATATTTGCTCCGGCACGCATTTTCGTGCAAACCGGATACCAAGTGTCCCGTCAACGTATCATTTTGAGATCGGCACATCGGAATCCTATTTCGGATATACCGTTGGGTTCGTATCGTCATTCTGGATTCGTAGACATATAATTTGCTAGGTTTTGTAGACTTCTATCCTGACACGTTTTTCGGTACAAAGTGTGTCCAACGGCGGACATCATTTTGACCCGAAATTACCGTTTTGCCCATGTGTCCAAATTGGACTTATGGATAGGCTATCCTAGCTGATTTGACCGTTCTGGACACCTTGGTAATATTTATTTTATCATCCGACAACATCTGTAGATTTTGATTTTGTATTATCCTTAATTTGTAATTAATTATTTTTCCAAAAATTGTTACTTTCTGTTTTTGAATTTTTATATATATTTTAATTTTTGTAAAAATCTGAGAAAAATTGTATTTAAATACTATGTTAATTTAGCTAATTTATTATAATTTTTCTAGTATTTAATAAGTACTTTTGGTATTTTATAAAAATGGGAAAACCGAACTCATTTTCAGGATACATGTGTTTACTGATTTTTAATAAATATTTATGAGGGTTTAAAAATCCCAGAAAAATTAGTATAAATTTTTATAATTAATAAGGATCATTTTGGTACTTTATTTTATATAATTGAGCTTTTTGTCTATCTCAAAAATTGTTGGAACTCAATGTACAGTTTGATTTATTTATTGAATAGTTACGACTTTCAATATTTTGTGTTGTTTTGAAATATAGACGTATTGGACCTCACCCCGCACTAGTGTAAAGATCCTAGGAAGTTAGTTTGTGTATAGTGGCACTCCACATTAGACTTTTTATGCTAGGTCCCCACTTGACTAGTTTGACTAAAATGTTTGATTAGAGTTGACTTTGACCTAGATTGGCTTAGAAATCATATAGATTGTATTAGTTCTTTCGTTTACTTTCATTTTGGACATGTCATAACTGTATTACTCTATTTTAGGACATTGTGACCCTGGTACAGATATCTGATATTACACTACTCTTTACAGAGTATCAGGCGAGTACATTCTCTGATAGTTCTCTCATTTATTTGTCAATTACTGTATTTCAGTTCTAGTTAGTTCTATGTGATTCTCTGTATCAACACGTATGGATATTTCTGGATCCATGTATCGACACATACCTTACTTGCTGGCCTCTATTACTGGAGTCATTGGAATCATTCCGGAATCATTTCTGGAATCATCACGTATTGGCCAGACTCATCTCGATTCTTTTGTCGATTTTGGATTCACTTGTTGGGCGGGAAAATATTGAGTAAGACATGTAGACATACCCCAAATCCGGAATCTCCCACAGGAATCTACCGGAAGCATAGCCATCTCTTGCCTGATTAGTGAGAGATGTGCCTGATACCTACAGCCGTTTACATGTCGACCTCGGTATTTTAAAATACACTGTTAGATCATAGTTGGACTCACCCTGGATTCATTGATCACTGTTGGACTCATCTTGTACCGGAAATCATCTGATATCGGATCATATGGACTAGACTCACACTGGGATTACATTAGACTTATATTGTACTGTCTGGACTCATACATGTTATTCTAGTTCAGTTAGCTTTTATTATCGTCATCATTGCCATGATTCTTCTCTTGTTTAGTTACCTTTCTTTTCTTGTATCTTAACTGTTTCTCTATACCATCACCTGAATATAAACTACCATGTTCATCAATAAAACTGTCTATAACTGCTTTAGAGTTCTCTGTCATTTACTTGGGTTTTCTAGATGGGTTGTACTCGTTTCTGTCCTGATTGGACCTGTTAAAAATATTACAGATGATAGTCCTGAGGATACATGCCCTACTTACCATGGACCTGGCCTTAGCTCCAGAAGAGGCCCCAGCGGGGAACCTTGCTTAGTTATCTTTCTTGTGTTTTGAGACTTAGACTTTGGTATGTACTTATATTTGGATACTGGACTTTGTCTCCAGTTAGATACTTGGAAGTGTATTATTAATTCTGTACTTGTTTACCTTCGCTTATAGATGCTGTGTTGTGATGAACCTTTAAATATGATTTTAGAACTTTTAGCTGCTTAGATCCTTTATTGTCTATACTTAGAACAGCTTACTATGCTTTAACCAAGCTTAGGCTGACATGGCTCGGCCCGGCCCAACAATTTGGGTAACGGGTCGTGACATATTATTTTGGCGGCCCATGCAGGTCCAGACTTAAGTTGTTTGGTTACGTTATTGTACCAAGCATGCCTACAATTAGGATCTAGGATAACTTGATAACACTAGGGATAAACATTTAGAACACCTAGAGGATAACTAGGATTACAACATAGGAGAACTCATCACAGCATAGGACCGTTAACTGTATTTAGTCTCTTGCTTGAATTCAGTGGGTTACAATTTTGACCAGGATAGTACCCTTGGGATGACCCCTGAGGATCTCACTCTAATCTTATCTAGAAATCTGTTTCCACTTATTTCCATTTGATCTTTCTTAAATTCGTTGTTGAATTTAATTTTTGATTTTGTTGTTAACTTTGATCTTGCATCGTGATAAATTTTGTGGATTGAATTGTGATGTATTCTGATAAGGTAAACGTCTGCTTTAGTTATGGAGTTTAGAATTTATCGCAGCCATATTAGCTGGTATGACAAAAACATAGAGCCTGATTTTGGATATACTATCCTATTCATAGAATTTAGATTTTCTCGCAGCCATACCGGTTGGCGTGGCAAGGATTCTAGATAACATGATTATAGGGTGTATACCTTAGTTATGACTCTACCGTTTATTGCATCTAAGCTTACTGGTGGGGCGAAAATTCTGGCAACATGATTTCAGGAAGACGTGTATGGTTATCAGATCATATCCCAACTTGGTTTACTTTCTTATGACCGAATGAGCAAGAATAAGTTCTTATCATTATTCTTTCCAGTCTTGATTAACTCCATTCTATCTACATCTGCAACTAGAATTATAGGTTCTCTAAGACTCTCCAATAGGATTGCTTTCGCGTTATCTTTTGGACATAATTATTTTTGTGTTCCATCTTTTCTATGACTTGACTAAACTCTTCCTTGTTAACCTCTTGGATAATTCTTCTCGTTATGTATCCCGTTGTCTTCGTACCATTCTTGGAGATATTTCGATAAACTTTCCCGTCTTGCTTGACCTTTAACTTGTTTGGACACTGTTATGGATTGCTTGACCCAGTCTTAGGCCTTGTTACCTTCTGCTTCATAGGCGACCGAAATAGCCAAACCTTGTTGACTGATCCTGTAGTATAACTATAAATATAATTTGTGATTGTGATAAATACTTTTCCTAGGGATTGGTTAGATTAAGCTTATAGGACAAGTATGGGTGACTGACTGTAGTAGACTTGGAAACCATTAAGAACGATTGTATTGATAGTATGACTTGATGATGGGGTATCTAAAAATGGAGAAATAAGATATTATATTGTTGTGCCTATGGATTGAGGATTAGAATCTTGTGCTTAGCAGTTTGAGGATTTAGCATTTGTAAAATTTTGGTTGGTTATCTATAGCTAATTACATGTGATTAGAGGGTAGATCGATATGTGGATTGATATAGAATAAATTAGAATGAGTTATCGTATTGCGTACGAGATCGGAAAGATATCAGTTAAAAGACAAGGAACAAGACAGAGACATATGTACATTGGTAATTAATAAATCGAAAGTTTTAAAATCGAGGATTTATATTTGGAGGACTTGTTGAGTAAAAAGAAGAAGGCTCTATGCCAAGGATAAGAATTGAACGTATAAATTCAAGGAGAAACTGTAGGAAAAGATTGACGACAAATGATGCAAGGGAACTGTGGATTGATAGAATAAGGATACTTAGGATACGATAAGGAAATCCAGTATTTACAATTGAGGTTAAAAATATGGTTGATGACCAAGCATTGTTTGCTTATGAACATGTCCAGAGAATGACCTATATTTTAGGGTATACGTTAAGGTTTCATGTTAGTATGGAAGATTCTAAAGGATATATGACGTAGTTTATGATAGAAGGACTTTGATTGAACCTGAACCAAAAAGTTTGTAGGAGAAACAAAAGAGATGATTACAAGGATAGCAGATTGAGTATTGTAGCCAGAGCAGCTACATATTATAGTTTGACCGGTTGGATGATTTTTAATTTCGAGGACGAAATTTTTGTGAGGTGGGTAGGATATAAGCCCCCTGAATTTCAGGACTATTTTAAAATTTTCTAAATAAATTATTTTTGATAAGTGTTTTATCATCTAATTATTTTTGATCATTAATGTACCTTTCCGTAACTTTGACTTCTGGAGCGTCAGGGATACCAATCTCTGTAAACTCTCTTCACGAGTTTTGTTGTAGACAAGATTATCTTCGTTTTGATATATCATGTCCCACTTGAACTCGTTCCCTTGTGCTCTTTTTGTATCGCGCAAGTTTAGGTCAACTTAGACCGATTAATCGTTGAATAATTATTCCCACTTTTATTTTTGATCTTCGTTTGCACGTCACCGTGATTTTTAATTTAGGAGCACGAGACCAATCATTTTCTCAGAACCAACTCCTCATGAATGATCTACTCGAGACGCTCTTCACCCATGACCTTCGTGTCCCACTCAGACACTCCATTTTGTGCTCCATTTCTTTCGCACAACTTCCGGGTCAATTTAGGCCGATTTATTATCTACCGTAAAACCTGATTTAAATTCTAATTTAATTTCAGGACCCGACGCCGATCCAACCTAGTCGACCCAAAGTATGGATGTAGTCCACATGAAGCCTACTACCCATATGACGCTTGTGTCCCATTTATTGGAGTCCCCGCATATTATTTATTTACCCGTGATCATAAATACGTATTTAATTTTATTATTGCACCCAGTCCGATTTTGACCCGACCCGACTCGACTAAATTCGAACCCAAGCTCCCTGTTGTCCTCTCATGACTGCCCAAGTACCCCGCATAATTTTCCTATTTTTCTTATTTTGAAAATATCTCTTCCTCTCTCTATTTTTACAAATATCTCATTTTTATTTCTTGTATATATATATACACATATATATATATATATATATATATATATATATATATATATATATATATATATATATATATATATATATATAAATAAATACCTCTCTTTCTCTCTCTTCACTCACACCACTCCACCCCATCACAGCCACCCCCAGGTGGCCGAACATCCCCCCTCTCTCTCTCTAAAATATCTCTCTCTTTCCTCTCTCTCTCTCTCTTAATATCTTATATATATATATATATATATATATATATATATATATATATATATATAATAAATCCCCTCCTTAAAACACTCCCATACACACCACTCCCCCTCCTTTACAGCCAGCAGGAACACCCCCCTCCCCAAACCGACTTCTCTCTCTCTCCCTCTTATTCAAATATCTTCCTCTCTCTCTCTCTACTACTCTTTCTCTCTCTCTCTCTTTATATTTATTTACACTCACTCCCACTCTTTCTCTTTATTTTTCAAACACACACAACACACTGAAGAACAGGTGGCAACTCTAGAGGGGGGTGAATAGAGTTTATATAGAAAATAACCAATTAAAAATTAACTCTATCACAAATAAAACCAATCAGAGTAAATGCGGAAAATAAAGAGAGAATCAAGAGAGCATACGCAGACACAGCCGATTTTAACCTGGTTTCCCTCGTGGAGGACTAGTCCAGGCCTGAGAACTCTAGCTCAGGATTAAATCCACTATTTATGAAATAGTAGTTTACAACCCGTGCCTTTACTTCAGAAGAGCACGTCAACTTCTTACAGAGGATCGCAGTGGCGATTTGCTTGGAATTGTCCAAGCGACTTCTTCAACTCTTGCACAAGAATCCTAACTGAGAGATGCTGAGCACTCGAGACTTAGGAGGCTTGTGGCTAGCAGATGGGAAGGGTATGGCTTATTTGAGCTATAAGAGAGAAGAGAAGAGAAGATTGGATGATTTGAAATAAAAAAATTCATGGCCTATTTATAGTATTTTTGTAGGCAAAATTCGGCCAGAATTCGGGTAGAAAATTTCAAATATTTGGCCGTTGGACAACTAGCAACCAGCTAACCCTAAAATTAGGGATGCTGATTTCTAGGGGACAGAGTTCGGTCCGAACTCTGTGTGGAGGCAGAGTTCGGCCCGAACTCTGTCTCCAGAGCACAGAATGGTTCTAAGTGGCCAGTGGGTATTTTTCTGGATGGTGGAGTTTGAGGATTATTGGGTAGGCTATATGTCAAGTCTCAAGAGCTCAGCATGACACAGTTTACATCAGTCTAGACTCAACAAAAGTGTAAAATACAGACTCAAATATAACTGAGAAGCTGAGACTGAGCTGTCATCTGACTTGAGCTTAATGTAGACGTCGTGTGTCGTATTGAACTATTACAAATATTATTTAGTCAATGTTATCAATATTTGGTTGACTGTGACTTTGTGTCAACAATCTCCCCCATATTGATAATTGACAAAATAATATATGTATATTCAATATTCATACCTGGACACAGTTGATCACAAAAACATAGCTCCCCCATAATCAATGCCAAGCAGAAATAATAGCTCCCCCGTAACCGGTGAACGGTGCCGAGCTAGAACCAATAGCTCCCCCATAAATAATGCATTGAACCTGTTGGCCTGATAAATAATATCTCCCAAGAGCACCAAATAGCACATATATACTAAAAATATAAAAATAGTATGACAAGAATAAGAATATACATATTTCTTCCCCTTTTGGCATTAGCAATATAAACTGCATATGAATAATAATGATGCAACCACACCAAATAGAGAAGAAACTATATATGAATGATCAAAACGAGCAACTAGCATAGAATAAGAAACTATGATAAAATGTCATCACACAGAACCAGAGTCATCAAACTACCAGAGTTTGAGCACAACCCAAGTACATAAAGACAAATAAAACTAAATAACTGGAAATCAGAAAACATAAACTAGAATCATCAGCAGCAGCAGCAGATAGTAGACGCCATCTCCATCATGGAGCACAAGAAGGCCCAGCAGAATCTGAATGATCAGTGAATGAATGGCTGGGGTCCACAATAGCAGCATCCGGATCCAGGTAGCGCATGACCCAGGGGTCGTCAATGCGATATCCAGCTCGACCAGGATCCCGCTCCATGGGAATGGGCATAGAAGGGTGACGAGACATAGAATACCGAATATCGTGCAGCGAGTTGCTGAGGGCACTCATCTGCAGGGTAGTCCGGTAGTCCATCTGAGTCCAGCGATCATCCTCCAATGCGAAACGATCTCTGAGCATGGTCTGGATGGAGTCAAGAGTAGCAGGAGGAGGTGGCACATCCTGTCCAAGTGGAGGGGCATCGGGCTCCTCATCATCAGAATGCTCAGAAGTCTCAGGAGAGGCGATGACTGCCTGAAGATGTCGTGCCTTGGAAAGGAATGCAGGAGCAGGCAAGAAAGGACAATCATGGAGAGGTACATGGAACGCACGAAAGACCATAGGAAGATATAAGGCATAAACCAAGGCCCGTGGTTTCTTTCTACAGTTAATCATCCAGTCCATCATGGTACGTAGAAGATTGAAAGAAACACAAAAGTGAAGATGATATAAAGCTGAGATTTCAAAATATGTAATGTCACAGGTGGCAACTCTAGAGGGGGTGAATAGAGTTTATATAGAAAATAACCAATTAAAAATTAACTCTATCACAAATAAAACCAATCAGAGTAAATGCGAAAAATAAAGAGAGAATCAAGAGAGCATACGCAGACACAGCCGATTTTAACCTGGTTTCCCTCGTGGAGGACTAGTCCAGGCCTGAGAACTCTAGCTCAGGATTAAATCCACTATTTGTGAAATAGTAGTTTACAACCCGTGCCTTTACTTCAGAAAAGTACGTCAACTTCTTACAGAGGATCGCAGTGGCGATTTGTTTGGAATTGTCCAAGCGACTTCTTCAACTCTTGCACAAGAATCCTAACTGAGAGATGTTGAGCACTCGAGACTTAGGAGGCTTGTGGCTAGTAGATGGGAAGGGTATGGCTTATTTGAGCTATAAGAGAGAAGAGAAAAGAAGATTGGATGATTTGAAATGAGAAAATTTATGGCCTATTTATAGTGTTTTTGTAGGCAGAATTCGGCCAAAATTCGGGTAGGAAATTTCAAATATTTGGCCGTTGGACAACTAGCAACCAGCTAACCCTAAAATTAGGGATGCTGATTTCTAGGGGACAGAGTTCGGCCCGAACTCTGTGTGGAGGCAGAGTTCGGCCCGAACTCTGTCTCCAGAGCACAGAATGGTTCTAAGTGGCCAGTGGGTATTTTTCTGGATGGTGGAGTTTGAGGATTATTGGGTAGGCTATAGGTCAAGTCTTAAGAGCTCAGCATGACACAGTTTATATCAGTCTAGACTCAACAAAAGTGTAAAATACATACTCAAATATAACTGAGAAGCTGAGACTGAGCTGTCGTCTGACTTGAGCTTAATGTAGACGTCGTGTGTCGTATTGAACTATTACAAATATTATTTAGTCAATGTTATCAATATTTGGTTGACTGTGACTTTATGTCAACACACACACCACCACCCCTCCACAGCCGAACACCCTCACCATTCTTCTCCCCATCACCTCCTTCCTCCTTCTCATCCTCTTCACCATCAACATCACCATCACCATTACTAACACCATCATCACCAAGCCACCACAACTCAAACCACCACCTACACCATCATAACTCCATACACCACCACCTTCACCCGAGCCATCACCGCCGCCTGACCGCCGCCGTGCCCGGCCGAGCCCGCCCCCGCGCCGCCTGGGCAGCATGCAGCGGCAGCTGCAACAGCAAGCTGCAGGAGCAGCTAAGCGCGCATGCGCACGCATGCAAACGCGCGCACCGCCGGCCGCGCGCCACCACGGCCGGCCACCGGCCACCGACGACCCCCACCCCACTGGCACGCCCCCCCCCCCCCCGGTGACCACCCCGAGTCCATCGCCACCTTCTCCGACGAGCCAAATAGGCTATTTGTGCATTTACGTCGAAATCCCGTCGACGCGCGCGTGGGAAAGATTCAGAAATTGTGTTTCGGGACAGCGACTTCACGCATGTTTTCTGGGAGATCCGACCGTTGGATCAGCGAACTTTTTGCTCAGTTGCAATCTCGGTATATCCATCTTCACTCCTGTCAATTTTCGTCCGTTAATTTCGTCGTTTGATACCTCAAAACTGGCCACCAAGTTGACGTTTTAAATTAAACTATTTTGGACAGTTTTGTGGAGCCGACTTCGTCAGCTCGTATCTTCGTCATCGCAGCTCCATTTTGTGTGCCGTCAGTTTTGATGCACAGCTGGTATAACGCTCTTCCTGCCTCCTTTAGGTTTCGTTTCATTATAAGCACGTTTGGTCGGTTGAATTCGACGCCAAAGTTGGCCGTCCGAATTCTTTAAATTACACTTGTAAAATTCCATTTTTGAACCCGGGACTCCGGATTCAATTTCTGACACCACCAGTAGACTCGTGGCATCGTTCTGGCATGTTTTCATATAAAGTTTGCTTGATTTGGAGAACGTGGGCCTTGACACGTATTTCGGTACAAAGCGGGTCCCACTTTTCGAGTCAACGGGTCACTTTGAGATCGGCTCATCGGAATCCCATTCCGGATATACCGTTGAGTTCGTATCGTCATTCTGGACTCGTTGACATATAATTTGCTGAGTTTTGAAGACATTTGCTCCGGCACGCATTTTCGTGCAAACCGGATACTAAGTGTCGCGTCAACGTATCATTTTGAGATCGGCACATCGGAATCCTATTTCGGATATACCGTTGGGTTCGTATCGTCATTCTAGATTCGTGGACATATAATTTTCTAGGTTTTGTAGACTTCTATCCTGACACGCTTTTCGGTGCAAAGTGTGTCCAACGGCGAACATCATTTTGACCCGAAATTACCGTTTTGCCCATGTGTCCAAATTGGACTTATGGGTAGGCTATCCTAGCTGATTTGACCTTTCTGGACACGTTGGTGATATTTATTTTATCATCCGACAATATCTGTGGATTTCGATTTTGTATTATCCTTAATTTGTAATTAATTATTTTTCCAAAAATTGTTACTTTCTGTTTTTGAATTTTTATATATATTTTAATTTTTGTAAAAATCTGGGAAAAATTGTATTTAAATACTATGTTAATTTAGCTAATTTATTATAATTTTTCTAGTATTTAATAAGTACTTTTGGTATTTTATAAAAATGGGAAAACCGAACTCATTTTCAGGATACATGTGTTTACTGATTTTTAATAAATATTTATGAGGGTTTAAAAAATCCCAGAAAAATTAGTATAAATTTCTATAATTAACAAGGATCATTTTGGTACTTTATTTTATATAATTGAGCTTTTTGTCTATCTCAAAAATTGTTGGAACTCAATGTATAGTTGGATTTATTTATTGAATAGTTACGACTTTCAATATTTTGTGTTGTTTTGAGTTATAGACGTATTGGACCTCACCCCGCACTAGTGTAAAGATCCTAGGAAGTTAGTTTGTGTATAGTGGTACTCCACATTAGACTTTTTATGCTAGGTCCCCACTTGACTAGTTTGACTAAAATGTTTGATTAGAGTTGACTTTGACCTAGATTGGCTTAGAAATCATATAGATTGTATTAGTTCTTTTGTTTACTTTCATTTTGGACATGTCATAACCGTATTACTCTATTTTAGGACATTGTGACCCTGGTACAGACATCTGATATTACACTACTCTTTACAGAGTATCAGGCGAGTACATTCTCTGATAGTTCTCTCATTTATTTGTCAATTACTGTATTTCAGTTCTAGTTAGTTCTATGTGATTCTCTGTATCAACACGTATGGATATTTCTGGATCCATGTATCGACACATACCTTACTTGCTGGCCTCTATTACTGGAGTCATTGGAATCATTCCGAAATAATTTCTGGAATCATCACGTATTGGCCAGACTCATCTCGATTCTTTTGTCGATTTTGGATTCACTTACTGGGCGGGGAAATATTGAGTAAGACATGTAGACATACCCCAAATCCGAAATCTCCCACAGGAATCTACCGGAAGCATAGCCATCTCTTGCCTGATCAGTGAGAGATGTGCCTGATACCTACAGCCGTTTACATGTCGACCTCGGTATTTTAAAACACACTGTTAGATCATAGTTGGACTCACCCTGGATTCATTGATCACTGTTGGACTCATCTTGTACCGAAAATTATCTGGTATCGGATCATATGGACTGGACTCACACTGGGATTACATTAGACTTATATTGTACTATCTGGACTCATACATGTTATTCTAGTTCAGTTAGCTTTTATTATCGTCATCATTGCCATGATTCTTCTCTTGTTTAGTTACATTTCTTTTCTTGTATCTTAACTGTTTCTCTATACCATCACCTGAATATAAACTACCATGTTCATCAATAAAACTGTCTATAACTGCTTTAGAGTTCTCTGTCATTTACTTGGGTTTTCTAGATGGGTTGTACTCGTTCCTGTCCTGATTAGACCTGTTGAAAATATTACAGATGATAGTCCTGAGGATACATGCCCTACTTACCATGGACCTGGCCTTAGCTCCAGAAGAGGCCCCAGCGGGGAACCTTGCTTAGTTATCTTTCTTGTGTTTTGAGACTTAGACTTTGGTATGTACTTATATTTGGATACTGGACTTTGTCTCCAGTTAGATACTTGGAAGTGTAATATTAATTCTGTACTTGTTTACCTTCGCTTATAGATGTTGTGTTGTGATGAACCTTTAAATATGATTTTAGAACTGTTAGCTGCTTAGATTCTTTATTGTCTATACTTAGAACAGCTTACTATGCTTTAACCAAGCATAGGCTGGACATGGCTCGGCCCGGCCCAACAATTTGGGTAACGGGTCGTGACAAACCTCCATTGATTTCATCTCCAAATCAATCACTTCTTCTACCAAATCTTCTTTATTTCTCTTCTACTCCATGGTTAGAGGGTGCTAGCCAAGTTTTGGAGGATTCGGAGCTCGTTCATATCCTTTTGGAATCTCTACGTGTCGGTACCGTATCGAAAGACTTTTCCTTTAAATCTCTCTCCCGGAAGGTATAATCTCTCCTCTAATCCATCCCTACATGCATATAAAAATATTTTGAACCCATAGAAATGACCCTCATGGTTGTATCTCCATTTATGTCCATTTCGTGTCCATTTGGAGGTCATAGAAGTGTCCTTTGTGTTGTGGTTGTGTCCATGTGGGAAAATCCCAAATTTGGACACACTATGTGTTGTTGTTATGTATGAATGAATTATTACATGTTTAATCTCATATTTTTGTATTAGAGATGTGTTCTATAGTGTCTCATATATATTAGTGTAGAGAGTGAGTTCTTGATATATTATGTTATATATTTGTGTTTCTTTTGTCTCAAACTACCTAAATTCGTCATAATTTTTATCCACGTTTTTAGTAGCTAGAGCAACTTAGAAATGCCATAACTTTTAGCTCATAACTCCAATTAACCTTCCGTTTTTTTTAAAAGAAGGGTATCGAAGTTAGCTTTCCAAATATATATTTTAATAAGCCAAATTCGTTCTAAAACGTTCTGTAAATTTATTTGAGTGTCAGCTGTACGAAAGACGAACGCGTTTCGGTGTTTTTGAGATTCCGGGAGCTTCCGGACACGAAAATGCGATCCGTTTAAAGTTTCAGAAAGCTAACACAAAGATATATAACATACTTTAATCCTAGAATTTAGTGAATTCCCAATTAGTATAGTATTGATTTTAAGTAGAATAGTGACTATACGATATATGTATTTTGTGTAACCTATGAGCCTATATAGTATGGATATTAAATAAATATAGAGTATGTAATGCATGATATGTTAGATGAATGAAATGATATATATATGATATATATTCTCTTTACATTAATGTATATATATGGTTGAATGCAAGCATGTAGGAATGTAATTAATATAATGCATATAAGTAATGCATGAATAAAAGAATGATATACAATGTATGCATGAAAGTATATAATGAATGCTAGATATGAATACAAGATATATATGTAATGATAGATATGAATGCATAATGTATAAATATTATAATATAATATATAATGATAACATCTAAGGTAATGCAAGGTATGAAATATATGATGTGTGCATGTTTGTATGTCTCTATGTTAATGTATGAAATGATATGAATATACAATGTATGCATATGTATAAAACATGTAGGTAATACATAGATGCATGAATGAAATGAATGTTTGCAATATGTTAATATAAATACAAGTATCTAATATACATGAATGTAAGTATAATATAATACAAGTATACATGTATGTATCATGTAAATATAATATACATGATATGTATGTATGCATGTATACAAGGTAAGTATGTATGTATGTATTTCTATAAACTGAGTTAATCTATAACCTTTTACACACATGCATTCATACACCCTTTGACATCATGTATCCCATGTCACATACACCTACATATCACTAAATTTTATAACATTAACACATATCCTTTCACACACATACCAAACACACACATACTCACTTACTCTTTTACCTCTCTTTCTCTCTCTCTATATATATATATATATGTATGTGCCTATATATATAGCTTTTCTATATATATCTATGTATATAAATATGTGAATGTGAATAATATATATACATTATATGACTAAGTTTGTGTGCCTTGTTAGCTTATAGTTTAGTTTTGTGCTTGGTTTAGCAAGTGACTTAGGCTATGACTTAGTAGTTATCTTGGATACTTGATTTGCATATACTTAGTTTGTTTAGAACTAGAATAACTTGTTTGACCTAATTTAGACTTGTTAGACCTAGTTTGACCATAGTTGACCTAGGTTTGACTTTCAGAGTTGACCAAGTTGACCAAGAGTTGACTTTGGTCTAGATTGACCTAGAATCATGTAGAATGTATAATAGAACTTCATATTGCCATTTTGGACTTGTTGTGACTTGTGTTGTTCTGATTAGGAGCCAGACAACTCTCCTTGGACAGTATATTTACTTTGGACATTCAGACACCAGGCGAGTACATTCTCTGATCATTTCATAACTTGTTAGAATTATATTCCTGCTTTAGATTACCTTACTTGATGCTGTCACGATATTATCACGGATTAGTACTATACGGATCTCTTCATGCGATGTTATCCCCCTCGGGAGCATCGGGTACATTGTGTTATGTGCGTTTCACTTTCATCATGTACTCCTGTGCTTTCACCATACATATACACTCTTGTGAATCATGTACTCTCATGTTCACAGAGCCTTCATGTATACTATCATGTGCACCCTTTCAAGGGCCCCATGTGATATCATGTACAATAACATAACCTGTTTAGATCCTTGTGTACTGATTGGGGAAAACGGGAGAGTGCTAGTAGTCATGTGAACAATTCCATAGTAGTGTAGATCATGTACAACTCTTTAGTATAGATCATGTACAAATCTGTCATGTTCACATATGCTATCCTGTACTCTACATCACTAGCCACTGTTAGTTCTCTATTTATAGTAGATATTTCTATTACAGTTCTCTCTCTGTTTACATACTGTATTTCTTCAGATCATGTATCTTACTTTACTGCATGATTATATTTTCTAACCTGCTATAATTTGTTGAGATGTATTGTGCTCGCTCCTGTCCTGACTGGACCTGTTGATAAATTTTACAGATAGCCTGGGATTGCCTGCTAGCCTAGAGGAGACACAGTAGAGGTTGTTTAGATAGTTATTTCATTTTGATTGGAGTTGTATTTACTTTGTGGATTACTGTATTTGAGTTTTGAGATGTATTTCTGGGTTTATGTATCTTAGACACTTAGACTTCTATCTCTTGTATCTCTTTTGGATCTCATGTTTTATCTATCTTTATCATGCTCTACCTTAGATGTGATTGAGTCTGTATCTGCTATGTCACCCCCATTCGGGGAGTATAAACTGCTTAGCATTATATCGTTAAATGTTGTGACCTAGGACAGCGTTCTACCGCCGACACTGCGGCGTAGGCTGGGCGTAGTTACGTTCTCGTACCCTAACAGTGGGTGCGGATCGTGATACCAGATCATCGAGTTTCTACCTATCCCATGACTTTGAGGTCATGAGGACCAGTACACCAAGGACAGGCCAGTATCAAGGACCAGCGGTAGCAGTAAGACCGTTGGCACAACGTTCGTTGATGTTGCAGGCTCAGATATTTCGGCAGCAGGGACCGTCGATGCAGCAACAACAACAAAGACCACCCCAGCATCACCAAGGCAAGGGCCAGCGGCAACACCAGGCTTGGCCGCAGCATGGGAACCAACAATGAGGCCGAGGGCAGGCATTCAGTCTGTCCTTGGAAGAGGCATTGGTATCGGAAGATGTTATGGGAGGTAACATTCTCGTCGTCTCATATCCCGCAGTAGCTTGCTTGATTCGGGAGCATAACCCTCATTTATATCTGCACGATTTATGACACGAGTAGGAATAATATTCGGGGCATTGCCAGAGAGGCTGAATATACTCACTGGTAATGGGCTCGTAGGAGTTAGTAAAGTTATTCTACCGTGTCGAGTTGTAGTGTGTGGGCATTCCTTACCCACCAAGTTGATGGAATTTTTTGTTGGTAATTTTGATGTTATCTTGGGCATAGACTGGCTGAAAGACAGTCATGCGACAATAGATTGTCGAAGAGGGAGTATATATTTTAATATTTCGGGCAGGAAGCAGTTTACCTTAGTCAGGTCAGAGACAGACCAACATAAACAAAGAGTAGTAACGATAATGGAAGAAGTTCTAGTCCCAAAGGTAGTTGAAGAGTTTCTTGACGTATTTCCCGAAGAACTTCCAGGTCTACTACATGTTAGAGATATTGAGTTCAGTATAGAATTTGCACCTGGAACTAAACCGATATCGAATTGAGTTTACAGAATATCGGATTCAGAGCAGGCCAAGGTGTATCAGCATATAGAGGAACTGAAGGCGAAGAAGTTTATTCGAGACAGCGAATCACCATAGGCAGCACCAGTGGTACTTGTAGGAAAGAAGGATGGGTCATCAAGATTTTACATTGACTACAGAAAGCTCAATGCGGCAGCAGTAAAGAACAAGTACCCACTACCAAGGATCGACAACTTGTTTGATCAGTTGAGCAGAGCAAGAGTTTTCTCCAAGATAGATATTCGATCAGGATATAATCAAGTTAGAGTTCGAGAAGAGAATATTCCCAAGACGGCATTTAGGTCAAATACGGGCATTACAAATTCTTAGTTATGTCATTTGGTTTGACCAATGCTCCAGCAATATTTATGGATTTGATAAACTGCATCTTTATGCCATATTTAGATCAATTTATTGTTGTGTTCCTCGACGACATTTTTGTATACTCAGCTAGTGAAGAAGAGCATGAGGATCACCTCAAGAAAGTGTTACAGGTTCTGAGAAAGAACCAGTTGTATGCCAAGCTCAGCAAGTGTGAGCTTTGGACGGATCGTATTTCATTCTTGGAGCACATCATATCAGGGGCTGGAGTAGCAGTGGATCCTAAGAAAGTAGAAGCAGTTGAAGGTTCGTATCAGACTTTACAAGACTCTCAGCACCCATGACCCGCTTGATACGAAAGGACATGCCATTTGTCTGGTCGGCAGAGTGCCAAGCATTATTTAAGAATTTGAAGCATAAGTTGATCTCGGCACATATTCTTACATTACCAGTTGGACCCGAAGGTTTTACTGTATATTGTGACGCGTCAGGAAAGGGACTTGGGTGTGTCCTAATGCAACATGAAAAGGTGATAGCATATGCATCTAGGCAACTTCGAGACCACGAGAAGAATTATCCGACTCATGACTTAGAGTTGGCAGCAGTAGTGTTTGCTTTGAAGCTATGGAGGCATTACTTGTACGTGATCGAGTGGACATATACACAGACCAAAAAAGTCTAAAGTACATCTTTACTTAGAAGGAATTGAACATTAGACAAAGAAGATGGTTAGAGTTGATCAAAGATTACGACGTAGAGCTTCAGTATCATCCAGGCAAGGCAAATATGGTAGCGAACGCTCATAGCAGGAGAGGCGGCACATTTATGTTGACATCACAAAAACATATTTTAGAAGATCTTCAAGAGATGGGCATCGAGGTTATACTTCCTAGTGATATAGAAATTTTTGCGAGTTTACGAGTTCAATCCGACTTAGTAGACAGGATCAAGATAGCTCAGGCACAGGATCCAAGAATTCAGAAGCTTAGGACAGAATGTGAGTCAGAACTCAAGAAGGAGATAAAAATTCACGAAGATGGAACACTTAGATTTGGATCACGTCTATGTGTGCCAAGTAGAGATATCAGATAGGAGGTTATGACAGAAGCCCAAAGTTCTCAATATTCTATACACCCTGGAGGGACCAAGATGTACCAGGATATCAAGCAGCACTTCTGGTAGAACGGAATGAAGAGGGAGATAGCTAGATTCATTTCCCGTTGCTTAATTTGTCAGCAAGTGAAGGCAGAACAATAAAGGCCAGCTGGATTATTACAACCACTTCCTATTCCGGAATGGAAGTAGGAACATATCACAATAGTCTTTGTAACCGGTTTACCGAAATCACTAAGTGGTAAGGATACTATTTGGGTGATAGTGGATCGGCTTACAAAGGTGGCATATTTTCTTTCTTTTAGAGTAGGGCAATCTACAGAAAAGTTGGCAGAGTTGTATATACAGCAGATAGTCATGCAGCATGGGGTCCCTATCAGTATTATATCAGATAGAGATTTCTATTTTACATCGCATTTCTGGAAGAGTTTACATCATAGTCTGGGTACCAAGTTAAGATTTAGCACGGCTTACCACCCACAGACGGACGGGCAATCAGAAAGAACGATTCAGACTTTAGAAGATATGTTACAAGCTTACACCCTAGATTTTGGAGGGTCTTGGGAGAGTCACCTGCACTTAGTCAAATTCTTGTACAATAACAGTTATCAAGCCAGTATCCAGATGGCGCCATTCGAAGAACTATACGGTAAGAAGTGCAGGTCACTACTAGCATAGAATGATATTGGAAAGAGGAAGATGTTAGGTCCAGAGGTGATTGTTTAGACGGTTGAAGTGGTTAAGGGAATTAGAGAGCGACTTCGAGTTGCGCAAGATCGACATCGTCATTGGGTAGACCAACATCGTAGACTGTTATAATTTTCTGTTGGGGACCACGTATTCTTGCGGATCTCGCCTACTCGTGGGATTATTAGATTTGGTATTCGCGGGAAGTTGAGTCCGCGATACGTGGGCCCATTTGTTATCCTCGATAGGGTAGGCGATGTTGCTTATCGGTTGTCCCTTCCACCTTTATTACGAGAGGTACATGGTGTGTTTCATGTATCTCAGTTGTGTAGGTATGTATCAGATCCAAGCCATATCCTCGATCATTCTGAGCTGGTTGTTGGTACCAACATGTCTTACGAGGAACAGTCTGTGTCCATTTTAGACCGAAGGAGGAAGATACTCAAGAACCAAACAATTAGCCTTGTCCTTGTTGCTTGGGGTCATCACTCCTTAGGAGAGTCAACATGGGAACGTGAGGATGATATCCGATCACGGTATCCGCACCTATTTAACTCACAAGGTATATTTCTTTTCGTGTACCTTGATTGTCTTGATCCCTCATGCTTATCACCCTATGGGTAGAAATTGCTTGACATCATAGATTGATAAATATAGATATATTACTTGTTATTGATATTATAAGATGGTTGCTTGCTTGCTAGAGTTGCTTGTAGTTGGATTAGTCTAGACCTGATGTTTCTAGCTTGCTTGGATTTAAAATCCCAAGGACAAAATTTTTCTAAGGAGGGTAGAAATGTCACTCCTCGTTCCTGGGATAAGTATTTTTAATACGTGTACTACTTGACTGTAATTATTTAGTATTTATTATGCATTTATTCTGTATTTAATTTCTTTAATTATATGTTAAATATTTTTCTGTATTTTATTTTTTGCTTTTGCTTAGCTCTTGGTTTATTTCAGTTCATATTGAACCAACTTGGTTTGGCTTGGTTCATCATGATAAGGGGTGGATGGCCTATATTGTATGGGGAAGGAATGGGTGGTGGAGATCAAACTTGACTTGATATTTATACACCTTTTCTTTTCTCTCTTCTCATAAACTCTCATTACATTTCCTCCACCAAAAACCCTAACCCAATTTAGAGAGGCAAGTACATCTTGTCGAATGTTGGACAATGCTATTTTTAATTATCTATTATCTTTCTCACATGATTCTAAGACCCTTTAGTTCTTTGCATTTTTCATTTTGGTGGTTCAAATTTTGTAGATCTAAGTTTATGTCATTTTTGGTTTTTCTTGGTTTTGATCTATCAAACTTGCTTATTTTCAAAATATAATTGTTCTATGTGGAAGATAATTTCATCTTACCCAAATTTGACCTTTAAAAAGTTAGATTTCGTTTTGTTTTGACCGAGTTACGCAAGTTTGAAGTTCATGAGTTCCTTGGTCATCTTTCTCGGATTTTTGGAGAAGATGAGCAGTTCGACCGCATGAGTCTTCGGCCGCATGCGTCCTGCGGACCGCATGAGTCTTCGACCGCATGCGTCCTACGGATCGCCTTGATCCTGCGGACCGCATGAGTCCTGCGGACCGCATGAGTTTCTGGCCCCTTTGGTCCTGCAGACCGCTTGCTCCTACGGACCGCATGAGTCCCGCAAACCGCATGATAAAATCGCACCATCTGTTTTATCCTACGCGATTCATCGAATTCGAGCATTTCGTCTTATCACGCACATTTCACTGGATTGTGCCACGTGATGCATGTTAGTATTTAATACATATTGTTGTGTGGAGTGTGCCCCGTGTCTTGATTGGCTTGTGGGCATCCCGTATCACTGGTACTTAACCCTGAGAGTTATAGACTCGACCATACTAAATACTAGTTTGACTTCCATGCTTTGTCACGAATTGACATAGATTGTTACCTTGACTAAATGATTGATCATGCGTTCCTAGTTGGAACTAAAAGACTGGCTAGTCATCTTATTGAATTGAATGAGACACATTCATGTATGAACCATGAACCATTGCGATCAACTAGCCGAACCCAAAAATTGGCATATAGATACGTGCTTACTTCAACTTCTTTCTACAAAAGCAGCATGTGTACCTTACAGTCAAGGCATGATTATCCCGTGGCTAGGTTTGATTGTTGCATTACGCTATGTAAGACCTACAACCAAACCGTACGGGCATCGTTGTAGAGTTATGCATATCGTACTCTGTATGGAAGTACTCATTCAGAATGATCATGATCCACGGCATGAGATTTTAATTAATGTAGGGACTATTAAGTTAAATAAAATAACTATTGTATGGTGAGAATGGATTCTCGAGTTCTTACATGACAGCCATCTTAGGATAATTAGTGCCCCGACATGCCGGCTGGTTCCTAAGGATACTGCAAACCTGCCATACGGGCAGGGAATGGTATCTGTTTATATTTTTTATACATATCGATAACGGGCGTCCCGCTGGGACACATCTAATTCATGATTGGCGCAAGGAATCCCTTATTGCATATTTCCATGGCAACTTGGAACTGACAGTTAGCAAGCCGTAGTGGTTGTATTGCCGTTTAAATTGATTTGTTTGTGTATTGTACCTACTCTGTTAACTACTGAGATGAGCAGAATGTCAAGACATGACGGGTCAACTTCTGTCCTTGTTTGGTTGGGAAGTTGGTTTGAAGTGTCGTGACGTTGTGTTAATCCCAGTAGCAAATCAGAAACTTATTTATCATATTCTTAATTCTTATCACTAGTTCTAATTCCTCATATCGGGCTTCCTTTATGGTACTTGCTATTTGAGGTCTAACCTCTCTGGTTTTGCATGGCCAGATTTAGAGCCAGCTCCCGAGGACTCAGCTTACTTCCACCCCCAAGATGGTCAATACTAGAGGGATAATCGCAGGAGGACACGAGTGGGTTCCTTGCTCCCCTGCTCGTTTTGATACTTACTTTACTTTTGACGCATGGCACCGACATGTTAGTCGGACTGTCTTGTACTTACTTTTACATAATTGTAACTAAGTCAGACTGCAGCTGATAACGATTGTGTATACCTTGTTATATCATCTGGCTATGTTTTGTAAAGCCAGATCTCAAGAACATTTTGACTGAGCATTTGGGACGCCGTCTACTTATTCTTACATGTTCTCTACTTACTGATTTTTATTGAATGATTGGGACAATAGAGGTTGAGTAACCCTAGTGAGACTTGTATGTAGTATGCACCCCCTTGTCTTGTAGACAGCATTGATCGTATTATACTGTCACTTTCCGTTCCCAGAATACGTATTTATTTAATATTTATCATGTATTATTCTGTATTTAAATCCCTTTAATTTCATGTTAATTAATTTTTTACAATTTTATTTCTGCATTTTACTTTTTGCTTTTATACTCTGCTTTAGCTTTGCTTTGGGTTCGGCTTGGATTGGTTTAATTATGCTGGTTCATCATGAACCGAAACAAACCCCCCACCTACCACCACTCCTTCATTTAAAGCCTCATTCCCTTTTTCTCTCTCTTCATTACTTCTTCTCATTACTCTTCTTCTTCCTCATAACTCCCCCACCAATCTAGGAGGGCTAGGCAAGTGCCAACTTGCTTCTTGATGGATTTTTATTTTTGTTGTTCCATTGTCTTTTTCTCAAGATTCTTAGACACTTTAGTACTTAGCATTTTCAATTTCCATGGCTCATTTCATGTAGATCTAAGTTTAATACATTTTCAGAATTTTTAGGTTTTGATCTAGTAACTTTGTTATTTTTTGAGTTTTGATGGATCCATGTTGTAGGGAATTTGATTCTACCTAATTTAGACCATTGGAAGTCCTAATTTCGACTTATTTTGAGAGATTTATGGTCTTTTAGTTCATGGATTTTCATGGCCATTAGAGGCTGATTGGAGAAGATGAGCAATGGCGCATGCTGTTTTCTGGTGCATGCTATTTTCTGGCGTATGCTGTTTCCTGGCACATGCTGTTTGCTGGCAAGACACTGTTGCCATGCTGTTTCCTGGCGCATGCTGTTTTCTGGCGCATGCTATTTCTTAGCGCATGCTGTTTGCAGGCAAAATACTGTTGCCATGCTGTTTGCTGGCGCATGCTATTTTCTGGCGCATGCTGTTTCCTGGCGCATGCTGTTTGCTGGCAAAATACTGTTACCATGCTGTTTGTTGGCGCATGCTGTTTTCTGGCGCATGTTGTTTCCTAGCGCATGCTGTTTGCTGGCAAAACACTGTTGCCATGCTGTTTGCTGGCACATGCTGTTTGCTGGCGCATGCTATTTTCTGGCGTATGCTGTTTCCTGGCGCATGCTGTTTGCTGGCAAAATACTGTTGCCATGTTGTTTGCTGGCGCATGCTATTTTCTGGCATATGCTATTTTCTGGCGCATGCTGTTTCCTGGCGCATGCTGTTTGCTGGTAAAACACTGTTGCCATGGTGTTTGCTGGCGCATGCTGTTTTCTGGCGTATGCTATTTTCTGGCGCATGTTGTTTCCTGGCGCATGCTGTTTCCTGGCGCATGTTGTTTTCTGGTGCATGCTGTTTCCTGGCGCATGCTATCCTGGCACATGCTGTTTCCTGGCACATGCTGTTTGATGGCGCATGTTATTTCCTGGCGCATGCTGTTTGATGGCGCATGCTGTTTGCTGGCGCATGCTGTCCTGGCACATGCTGTTTTCCGTGGTCGCATGTTGTTGACTGCTGTTTTCCGTGGCCGTATGGCGTTTCCTGGCTGTATGAGATCCTGACCACATATGCATTCTCAGCCGCATGAACTTCTATAATTTTCCAGCCGCATGAACTCTAGCCCATGATGCCTTTTGACTGATTCTTATCCCGAATTCACATTGATTGATATTGATTGTGATCTTGACTAATAATTGATCATGCGTTCCTAGTTGGAACTAAGAGACTGGCTAGTCGTCTTATTGAATTGAATGAATGAGACACGTTCATATTAATTATGAACTATTGTAATCGATTGGCCGATCCCGAATATTGGCATACAGGCATATGTAGGCTTCAATTTATTTTTCTACAAAGCAGATTGTGTACTTTATGGTCAAGGCATGATTTATTCCGTGGTCAGTTTTAATTGTTGCATTACGCTATGTAAGACCTACAACCTAACCGCACAGGTATCGTTGTAGAGTTGGGCATATCGTACTTTGTACGGAAGTACTTATTCTGAATGACTATGATCCACGGCATGGGATTTCACTTAACATAGAGGCTACTAAGTTAAATAAAATAATGATTGCATGGAGAGAATGGATTCCCGAGTTCTTACATGGCAGCCCTCTTTGGGACTATTAGTGCCCGACAGGCCGGCTGGTTCCCACAGATACTGCAAATCTGTCACACGGACAGGGAACGGTATCTGCTTATATTATTTATTGTATATTGATGACGGGCGTCCCGCTGGGACTCGTCTAATTCATGATTGGCGCAATTGATTGACTGGGTAGACTAGCCTTGCTTGCACATAGTAAGAACTGAGGAATCCTTTATCGCATAATTCCAAGATAACTTGGAACCCACAATAGCAAGCCGTAGTAGTTGCATGGACGTTTAAATTGATTTGGTTGTGTACTGTACCTACTCTGTTGACTAACTGAGATGATCAGAGTGTCGAGACATGACGGGCCAACTTCTGTTCTTATTTGGTTGGGAGGTTGGTTCGAAGTGTCGTGACGTTATGTGAATCCCAGTAGTAAGCAGAGATCTATTATTATATTCTCTTATTTACTGGTTTAATTCCTCATATCGTGCTTCCTTGCGGTACTTGCTATTAGAGGTCTAACCTCTCTGGTTTTGCATGGCCAGATCTAGAGCCGGTTCCTGAGGACTCAGCTTACTTCCACCTCCAAGATGGTTAATACTAGAGGGATGATCGCAGGAGGACTCGAGTGGGTTCCTTACTTCCCCACTCGTTTTGTTATTTATTTAATACCTTGCCGTTTGCACCGACATGTTAGTCGAATTGTCTTGTACTTACTTTTACATAACTGTAATTAAGTCAGACTGCAGCTGATAACAATTGTGTATACCTTGCTTCGTCATCTGGCTATGTTTTGTAAAGCCAGATATCAAGAACATTTTGACTGAACGTTTGGGATGCCTTACTGCTTTATCTTACATGTTCTCTATTTCTGTTTCGTGTTTGAATGATTGAGACAATAGATGTTAAGTGACCATAGTATGACTTTCATGTAGTGTGCACCCCCTCGTCTTATAAGACAGCATTGATCGTATTATACGGTATTCCTCTACCCGTAATATGTAGCTAGCTGAGTCATTCCCCCGCTGTCACGACCCGCTACCCAAATTGTTGGGCCAGGCCGAGTCATGCCCAGCCTACATTGAGATAAAACGTAGTAAGCTGTTCTAAAGACAACAGGATAAGACTAAATGTGCTAACAGTTCTATAAGTGAAGAAGAATCATAAATGCTCCAAACACAAAAGTCATCGTATATAGTAAAATATCCAAGTACAAGTAAACTGAAATGTAAAACTGGATACATGTCCAGTTACAAAATGATATAGTCTAATACATGTCTACTCTCAAAAGTCTAAGTAAACAAAAGACAACTAGGCGAGGTTCCCTGCAGGAACATCCTCGTAAAGCAGAGCCGGGTCCTCGGCAGTATCTCCATAGTATGTGTCACAGAGTAACTCCTCCTCAGTAAGGACACCTACAATGTTATCCTGTCAGGACGGGAGCAAGTACTAAATCTAGCAAACTAGCATATGAAACATGGAAATGAACATGAGAGGAAATAACTGAAAAGCATGGCATCACACAGTCTATCATGGCAAGGACACATATGTCATAGAGACAGATGTATATGAAATGTTTAAAACTGTAGCAGGTACGTGATCGGTCAATAGATGTACAATGTGATGGGGGCACATAATAAAATGTACTTCCGTACAAGTGAAACGGCGACAGATGTACATACGTACAAATCTGCGTTGAGATAAAGCCTACGACAAGGTATACATATAAAATGTCGACCTTGCTCGGTACATACGTACGGAAGAAGGGGGCATAATCACGTACACTACTAACAGTTTCCCCATAACCTATATTCTAATCATGTGAGAGATACATCAAGACTATTCTAAGCATGGTAGTAACTGAAAGTACAACATGTAGAGATTTAACTTGCTACCCCAAGGATCAGCATTTAACATGATGGGGTTTGCAGTTCATTTTATGTGACAATATGTAAAGTTCGTAGAGAGTACTTGCCTCTAGCAAAGCAAAACAAAACAAGCTGCGATAACAGTGCTATGGATGTCCAGTAACTCGTCGCTGTAGAAGTAAATATAATAACTTAGTTTTACACTAAGCTAAAACACTAGGACACTAATTGGTGAAACACGACTTGTGACTGGGCACCTAGCCAAAATGATGACTTGACATAGGAGACCAATGTGGGGTGACACACTATGTTAACTAACTTTCTAGGGTCTTTACACTAGTGAGGGATGGGGTTCAACACGACTAAAACTCCAAATAACACAAAAAGCTACAAGTCGTAATTAATCAATAAATAAATCAAAAGATCATTGTGTTCTAACAATTTTTGAAGTAGACAAAAAGCCTAGTTTTTCTTAAAGTAAAGTACCAAGGTGATCCTTGTTAATCATAGAAATTTATTATAATTTTTCTGGAATTTATTAACCAGTACAAATATTTTATAAAAATCAGTTTTCCTAAGTATACAGAAAATGAGTTTTGGTTTCATATGCCAAACTAGGGGCAAAACAGTAATTTAAATACTACAAAATTTATACTAAATTAGCTAACTTAACATAGTATCTAAAAACTATTTTTCCATAATTTTAACAATACTTTAAGTATTTTTAGAAAATCAAAAACAGCATTGCACACAATAATTAATTATCTGCGTATTTTGTCCATGTATATAATTTGAACCAAAGTTCAAATACAGGACCCAAGGCCATGAATCAAGTCCAATATGACTTGTACAGGTCTTGAATGTGTGAAAACACATTTGAGCCCAAATACCCATGCTAGGCTTGGACACCAAATGGTTGCAGTAAATTAAACACAATGAAAATACAATTTGGTAATAGTCAAAATAAATATTATTATTTTAATAAGGCAAATTTATACCAAAAGAATATATACATACCTATGCTAAAGGATATATATAGATATATAAGGAAAAAATACTTAATTTATAAAGTATATATATATATATACAAATATATATATATATATATATATATATATATATATATATATATATATATATATATATATATATCTATATATATATATATATATATATATATATATATATATAAGAATACACTTAATAATATAATGTATATATATATAATATATATATACATAGGAAAATATATATATAAACATATATATATAAAATTTACTAACTATAAAATATATACATATATATTAAATACTGTTAAAATACAGTATATACATATATATATATATTAATATATATATACATATATATATATATAAAAATACAAAACAAAAAAGAAAAAGAAAAGAAAACAGAAAGAAAAGAAAAAGGAAACAGAAAGAAGAAGGGGGGGCTCGAACTCGGGCTAACAGAGCGGGGGGGTTTAATTACTGCGCGCTGGCCAGTGGGCCAGTTGGCCCGTCTGTTAGGAATAGGGTTTTGTTTATTTTATTTAGTTTTAGGTTAGACATTATATAAAAAAAATATAAACACGAGCCTGTGTCCGGACAGTTTGGGACACAGGGATCCTCGTGTCTGTGCTATGCACGACACGCACGAGCTCAGCCTCGCGTGTCCGAGCACAGCACCATGCTCGTTGTGTCCTGGCGAGTCTCGTGCGTGAAGGCGAGACACGCATGACACGATTGATTTCTGTTACTCACGTGTCCGACTTCTCGAAGAAGTTTCGAAGGCGGAGGCGGCGGCTTGGGGCGTCGGGACGGTGGCGCTCCGGTGGCGCTGCGTCCAGCTCGGCGTGGCAAAGCGGATGGCGGTGGTGGTGGTCGATGAGGGTGTCGGGATTGTGAGAACGAGACTTCGTCGGGGTTAGGGTTTCGGCGAAGTGTTTTGGGGAAGGGAGTGGGCTGTGGTGGTCGATGAGGGTGTAGAGCTAGGGTTTTAGGTCTGGGGGAGAGAGGGGAGTGTTTTTTAGGAAAAGAGGGCGGTTGATAAGTCGGTCGGGCAGCCGGAAATGGCGGGGGCTGCCCGTCGGCGTGGCGGTCGTCGGTCGGGGGGGGGGGGGGGATAGGTTTAGGATTTTGCACTTAGGTCCTTAGGTTTTAGGATTTTGCATAATAGGTCCCCACAGAAGTAATATGCAAATATAATTTACATTCCTTAATTAAAAACAAATTCCTAATTACAAACTGATATAAAAGTAATTTGAATAATTACAAAACAGTATTAAAACAATTCTAATAATTGCAAATTGATATTAAAACATTTTAGAAAATTATAAATCAATATTTTTGTATTTTAAAACTCATTTAAAATTATTTAAAAATTCTAGAAAAATTCCTAAAAATTCCTAATAATTATTTAAGGCTATAAATGACATTAAAATTTAATTAACACTAATTAAAAATGAATTTGAAAATCAGGGGCTTACAAGTCTTCCCTCCTTGAAAAATTTCGTCCTCGAAATTCACAAGGATTGAAGACCCGACAATATTCTAACATAGCAAGTATTGCAATCAAATGACTAAGACTACGATCGAAACTAACCTCTAAGGTATCAAGCGGGAACGGGTGGTTCCCTCGCAGCGGTTGGATCGAACAAGTAAGGGTATCTCTCCCTCATGTCCGACTCCCTCTCCCAAGTAGATTTACCTGGGGAGTGACGGCTCCAAGCTACTCGTACTAGGGGTATAACCTTGTTCCTCAGCCTCTTCTCTCTCCGGTCTAATATCTCCACTGGCTGCTCAGAAACTGTAAGGCTCGGTCCGACCTCCAACTCTGAATGATCTAGCACATGACTGGGGTCTGGAACATATCTCCTCAGCTGAGATACGTGAAAGATGTCGTAAACTCCTGCTAGGTTGGGTGGAAGTGCAACCCTGTAAGCTACCTCTCCGATCCTGCCAAGTACCTCGAACGGCCCGATGTATCTGGGGCTCAGCTTCCCTCCTCGTCCGAACCGGATCGTCCCTCGAGTAGGTGATATCTTCACTAGCACCATATCACCGTCTGCGAACTCCATCGGCCTGCGACTAGCATCAGCCCAGTATTTCTGCCTGTCCTGAGCTACTCTGAGCCTGTCTCTGATCATCTCGACTTTCTCTGCTGCATCCGTGATCATCTCTAGCCCAAGCATGACTCTGTCTCCGATATCATTCTAAAAGAGCGGGGTGCGGCATCCTCGTCCATATAGCGCCTCGAAAGGAGACATACCAATACTGGCCTGGTAGCTGTTGTTGTATGAAAACTCTACCAAGTGCAGATGGCTCTCCCATGATCCTCCGAAGTCCAGCACGCAAGTCCTCAGCATATCCTCCAGCGTCTGTATCGTCCTCTCGGACTGCCCATCTGTCTGTGGGTGGTACGTCGTACTGAACTTGAGCCTACTGCCCAACTCCTCCTGCAAGCTCCTCCAGTAGTGGGATGTGAATCTACTGTCTCTGTCTGACACGATGCTCACCGACACTCCGTGTAGGCGAACTATCTGCTGCATGTATAGCTCTGCCAACTTCTCGGTGGAAAGCCCCACCTTGAAGGGTATGAAGTGCGCACACTTCGTCAGCCTGTCTACGATGACCCAGATGGCATCCTTCCCTCCTTGGGAACGAGGAAGCCCTGAAACGAAGTCCATCGTAATATGTTCCCACTTCCACTCAGGAATGGGTAACGGCTGCAACAAACCAGCTGGCCTCTGGCACTCCGCCTTGACCTGCTGGCAAACTAGGCATCTCGAGATGAAACGTGATACATCCCTCTTCATCCCGTGCCACCAAAGATGTTCCCGCAAGTCACGGTACATCTTGTTAGCACCAGGGTGAATAGAATATCTCGATCGGTGCACCTCTTGCAAGACTGCCTCTACCAGCTCTCTCTTCGGTACGCACAATCGGCTAACATGCCTCAGGGATCCATCCTCTGCTATAGTGAAGTCATCCAGCAATCCAGCTAATGCCTGGGGTCGAAGTCTGCGAAGGCTCTCATCTGTAGACTGTGCCTCCCGGATCTGCTCCATCAAACCTGACTGAATGTCAAGCACCATCATCTGTATCACTGATCCTGGCCGAACTAGCTCAATACCGAGCTTCTCCAGATCCTCCCGCAAATGCCGATCAATCATCAGATACCATGCCATCGCTTGCCTGCTCAACACATCCGCCACCACATTTACCTTTCCAGGATGATACTGTAAATCGATGTCGAAGTCCTTCATCAACTCCAACCATCGTCTTTGCCTCATGTTCAGCTCTTTCTGTGTGAACACATACATCAAGCTTTTGTGGTCAGTAAAGATTTTCACACGCTCTCCGTATAAGTAATGTTTCCATAACTTGAGTGCAAAGATCACCGCAGCTAACTCTAGGTCATGGGTAGGATAATTCCTCTCGTGAGTCCGCAATTGCCTAGATGCATAAGCAATCACTTTCCCATGCTGCTGTAGGACACATCCTAGCCCCTTTCCAGAAGCATCACTGTAAATGGTGAAACCTCCAGAACCTGAAGGTAAAGTCAGAACTGGAGCGGTCGTCAGCCTCCTCTTCAGCTCCTCAAATGCCGCCTGGCAGTCCTCTGACCAGATGTACTCTGCGTCCTTCCGCGTCAGCTTTGTCATGGGTTCAGCTATCCTAGCAAATTCTTGGACGAACTTTCTGTAATAGCCTGCTAAACCCAGAAAACTCCTGATCTCTGAAACTGACGTCGGAGCCTTCCACGTCTCAACTGCAGCAATCTTCCTGGGATCCACCGAGATTCTATCTCCAGCGACTACATGGCCGAGAAACTCCACTCGGTCTAAAAAGAACTCGTACTTCGGCAATTTGGCAAACAATCTCTCCTGCCTCGAAATCCCCAAAACTATCCGCAAGTGCTCTGCATGCTCCTCCGGCGTCTTCGAGTATATCAGGATGTCGTCGATAAACACCACGACGAACTTATCTAGATACTGGTGAAATGTCTTATTCATCATGTTCATAAAGACAGCTGGCGCATTTGTGAGACCAAATGGCATCACCAGAAACTCGTACTGCCCGTACTTCGTGTTGAACGCCGTCTTCTGGATGTCTGCTGGCCTAACCTTCACCTGGTGGTACCCGGATCTCAAGTCTATCCTGGAAAATACCTTCGCCCCGCTCAATTGGTCGAACAAATCATCTATCCTGGGCAGAGGATATTTGTTCTTGATGGTGATGGCATTCAAAGCCCGATAGTCAATACACAACCGGACTGTACCATCCTTCTTAGGCACAAAGAGCACTAGTGCTCCCCATGGAGAAGCACTGGATCGAATGAAACCCTTTTTCAATAGGTCATCAATCTGCTCTTTCATCTCTATGGCCTCATTGGGATTCACTCTATAGCAAGCCCGGGATACTGGTGATGAACCCGGCACTAAATCTATAGTGAACTCCACATCTCTGTCAGGCGGAAGTCCTGGAAGATCCTCTGGGAATACATCCATAAACTCCCTAATGATAGGGTGTGGCGGTGCTGCGTCCCCGACTGTCGCACAACAGTTCGGCTCTAGGCTGATCTCCGGCCCTGTCCTCCTGACACTGAATGGTGCTGTGCCTGGGGGACTGAACAAAATACTACCCTCATGGCAATCTATAGATGCATGGGCGCAGCTAAGCCAGTCCATCCCCAATATGATATCATAACCGGGGAGTGGCATCACAAAGAATCGCCCTCTGAACTCTCTTTCGGCTATAAAAATAGAACATCTATAGATAGATCTAATAGGCACTGGTCCTCCTCCCGTCATCACTCTACTAATCTCCGCAGTAGGTGTAGCTACTAGATGATGTTTATGCATAAACTCTAATGATAGGAAGCTATGAGATGCACCAGAATCAAACAAACATACAGCTAGAAAAGTATGCAAATAAACATGACCTGTGATGACGTCAGCTAAGTAATCCGGCTCCAAAACCTGCTCCGGCTCCGGCTCAATGGCTAGACTATAAACCCTCCCCTGAGGTCCCTTCTGCTGCTGCAGATGCTGCCCGAACCTCTGCTGCTGAGTCGGGAGCGGTCTTCTAGTCTTCACTACTGGGCACTCTCGAATCTGATGGGTGGCAGACCCACAAGCTAAGCACTGCTTCAACCTCTTCCTGCAGATGGAGTACTCGTGCCCTGGTCTTCCGCAGAAAGAACATATAACTCCCTTCTGCTGCTGCCGGGGTCCCGGGGCTCGAACTGGCGGGGTCTGATGATGTGGTGTAGGGGGACGGTAAGTCTGCTGGGGTGGCGTCGGCGCTCTCTGCTGGAAAGCCTGACGCTTGGACGGTCCCTCATGATGTACAGGAGCCGGCCTTTTGCTAGACAGAAGACGCTCCTCAATGCTCCGGGCCAACTCTAGGCTCTGGTAGTAGTCAGTCGTACCGTTTGCCACAATAAGAATGCCAATGTCTGGAACTAGACCATGGCAAAACCTACGGGTCATCTCCTCTGGATCAGCAACCAGACTAGGAGCGAAACGGCTCAGGCGACTAAACTCTGCCGCATACTCGTCAACAGAACGGTTCCCCTGCTGGATGTTCTAGAATCGTAGCCACATGGCTACTCTAGCAGTGGTCGAGAAGAACTTCTTCTTGAACTGGGTCTTGAACTGGTCCCAGGTAGCTCTACCTCTCGCGAACAACGGCTCATTCCTGAACCAGACTCCGGCTAAGTCTATCAGCAGAAATCCTGCTGCCTCGACCTGAAGGTCATCCGGCATCCTAACTCCCAGAAGCTTCCTCTCTACTGAATCTAGCCAGTCATCTGCTACTACTATGCCCTCTGTCCCTGAGAACTCCTTGGGATTCAGACCCATGAAGTCCTTGATCGTCCCCGTTCTCTGCCGTGGCTCTACATATGGTGGAACCACGGGACGTCCCTCAGAACGCTCCATGCTCTGGCGGAGTAGGGTAGTCTGCTCCTGATGGGTTGTTAGGAACCCCTGAATCCGTGTGAGCAGCTGGTTCCCGTCGAGTGTGACGGAAGCCTGGGTGGGTATAGTGATAGGGGGTGGTGGAAGTATCGGGTCCTGCCGGGCCTGGGATGTGGAAGGTAGTATCTGGGTCTGTAGATCTGTGGAGTGGGGGAATGTGGTAGGTGGAGGTGTATCAGTTGACTGGTCAGCTGACTGGATAAGGAGGGCCCCATTCTCGGGGGTAACATACTGGGATGAACGAGTAAGCACCATCTAAATTACACATAAAAAGGCTTATAAGGACTTATTTAAAGTAAGCAATCATATGCAAGAAAATCTAATTATAATAGCAAACATGTGATGTATTTCCTATGTTGCAATCCTGGCATTCCTCTAAGTGTTCTAAGCGTCTTTCCTAATGTTGTCTAATTACCTTAAGTTCCTAATTGCAGGCATGCTTGGTACAATAACGTAACCAAACAGTTTAGTCAGGACCTGTATGGTCCACCACTAAAAACATGTCACGACCCGCTACCCAAATTGTTGGGCCAGGCCGAGTCATGCCCAGCCTACGTTGAGATAAAACGTAGTAAGCTGTTCTAAAGACAACAGGATAAGACTAAATGTGCTAACAGTTCTATAAGTGAAGAAGAATCATAAATGCTCCAAACACAAAAGTCATCGTATATAGTAAAATGTCCAAGTACAAGTAAACTGAAATGTAAAACTGGATACATGTCCAGTTACAAAATGATATAGTCTAATACATGCCTACTCTCAAAAGTCTAAGTAAATAAAAGACAACTAGGCGAGGTTCCCTGCAGGAACATCCTCGTAAAGCAGAGCCGGGTCCTCGGCAGTATCTCCATAGTATGTGTCACAGAGTAACTCCTCCTCAGTAAGGACACCTACAACGTTATCCTGTCAGGACGGGAGCAAGTACTAAATCTAGCAAACTAGCATATGAAACATGGAAATGAACATGAGAGGAAATAACTGGAAAGTATGGCATCACACAGTCTATTATGGCAAGGACACATATGTCATAGAGACAGATGTATATGAAATGTTTAAAACTGTAGCAGGTACGTGATCGGTCAATAGATGTACAATGTGCTGGGGGCACATAATAAAATGTACTTCCGTACAAGTGAAACGGCGACAGATGTACATACGTACAAATCTGCGTTGAGATAAAGCCTACGACAAGGTATACATATAAAATGTCGACCTTGCTCGGTACATACGTACGGAGAAGGGGGCATAATCACGTACACTACTAACAGTTTCCCCATAACCCATATTCTAATCATGTGAGAGATACATCAAGACTGTTCTAAGCATGGTAGTAACTGAAAGTACAATATGTAGAGATTTAACTTGCTACCCCAAGGATCAGCATTTAACATGGTGGGGTTTGCAGTTCATTTTATGTGACAATATATAAAGTTCGTTGAGAGTACTTGCCTCTAGCAAAGCAAAACAAAACAAGCTGCGATAACAGTGCTATGGATGTCCAGTAACTCGTCGCTGTAGAAGTAAATATAATAACTTAGTTTTACACTAAGCTAAAACACTAGGACACTAATTGGTGAAACACGACTTGTGACTGGGCACCTAGCCAAAATGATGACTTGGCATAGGAGACCAATGTGGGGTGACACACTATGTTAACTAACTTTCTAGGGTCTTTACACTAGTGAGGGATGGGGTTCAACACGACTAAAACTCCAAATAACACAAAAAGCTACAAGTCGTAATTAATCAATAAATAAATCAAAAGATCATTGTGTTCTAACAATTTTTGAAGTAGACAAAAAGCCTAGTTTTTCTTAAAGTAAAGTACTAAGGTGATCCTTGTTAATCATAGAAATTTATTATAATTTTTCTGGAATTTATTAACCAGTACAAATATTTTATAAAAATCAGTTTTCCTAAGTATACAGAAAATGAGTTTTGGTTTCATATGCCAAACTAGGGGCAAAACAGTAATTTAAATACTACAAAATTTATACTAAATTAGCTAACTTAACATAGTATCTAAAAACTATTTTTCCATAATTTTAACAATACTTTAAGTATTTTTAGAAAATCAAAAACAGCATTGCACACAATAATTAATTATCTGCGTATTTTGTCCATGTATATAATTTGAACCAAAGTTCAAATACAGGACCCAAGGCCATGAATCAAGTCCAATATGACTTGTACAGGTCTTGAATGTGTGAAAACACATTTGAGCCCAAATACCCATGCTAGGCTTGGACACCAAATGGTTGCAGTAAATTAAACACAATAAAAATACAATTTGGTAAAAGTCAAAATAAATATTATTATTTTAATAAGGCAAATTTATACCAAAAGAATATATACATACCTATGCTAAAAGGATATATATAGATATATAAGGAAAAAATACTTAATTTATAAAGTATATATATATATATATACAAATATATATATATATATATATATATATATATATATAAGAATACACTTAATAATATAGTGTATATATATATAATATATATATATATATACATAGGAAAATATATATATAAACATATATATATATAATTTACTAACTATAAAATATATACATATATATTAAATACTTTTAAATTACAGTATATACATATATATATATATATATATTAATATATATATACATATATATATATAAAAATACAAAACAAAAACGAAAAAGAAAAGAAAATAGAAAAGAAAATAAAAAGGAAACAGAAAGAAGAAGGGGGGGCTCGAACTCGGGCTAACAGAGCAGGGGGGGTTTTAATTACTGCGCGCTGGCCAATGGGCTAGTTGGCCCGTCTGTTAGGAATAGGGTTTTGTTTATTTTATTTAGTTTTAGGTTAGACATTATATAAAAAAAAAATATAAACACGAGCCTGTGTCCGGACAGTTTGGGACACAGGGATCCTCGTGTCTGTGCTATGTACGACACGCACGAGCTCAGCCTCGCGTGTCCGAGCACAGCACCATGCTCGTTGTGTCCTGGCGAGTCTCGTGCGTGAAGGCGAGACACGCATGACACGATTGAGTTCTGTTACTCACGTGTCCGACTTCTCGAAGAAGTTTCGAAGGCGGAGGCGGCGGCTTGGGGCGTCGGGACGGTGGCGCTCCGGTGGTGCTGCGTCCAGCTCGGCGTGGCAAAGCGGATGGCGGTAGTGGTGGTCGATGAGGGTGTCGGGATTGTGAGAACGAGACTTCGTCGGGGTTAGGGTTCCGGCGAAGTGTTTTGGGGAAGGGAGTGGGCTGTGGTGGTCGATGAGGGTGTAGAGCTAGGGTTTTAGGTCTGGGGGAGAGAGGGGAGTGTTTTATAGGGAAAGAGGGCGGTTGATAAGTCGGTCGGGCAGCCGGAAATGGCGGGGGCTGCCCGTCGGCGTGGCGGTCGTCGGTCGGGGGGTAGGTTTAGGATTTTGCACTTAGGTCCTTAGGTTTTAGGATTTTGCATAATAGGTCCCCACAGAAGTAATATGCAAATATAATTTGCATTCCTTAATTAAAAATAAATTCCTAATTACAAACTGATATAAAAGTAATTTGAATAATTACAAAACAGTATTAAAACAATTCTAATAATTGCAAATTGATATTAAAATATTTTAGAAAATTACAAATCAATATTTTGTATTTTAAAACTCATTTAAAATCATTTAAAAATTCTAGAAAAATTCCTAATAATTCCTAATAATTATTTAAGGCTATAAATGACATTAAAATTTAATTAACACTAATTAAAAATAAATTTGAAAATCAGGGGCTTACACCCGCTCTCCAGTATTCTGGTTCTGGGGCGTGACATATACGGTACTCATCTACCCGTAATACGTAGCTGGCTAAGTCATTCCCCCGCTCTCCGATATTCTGGATCTGGGGCGTTATAGAAAGCATTGTCTATTGGCCGTCCAACAAACTGATCTAGAATGCCCTAACATTCCACAATATGTACAGGCTTGTTCTGCCTGATACTGCTACTGGTTTCTCTGCCTCTGAGCTTGCTGCTGCTGAACCAACGCTTGTGCCTGCTGGTTGGAAGGCTGGAAAGATGACGATCCACCTTGACTCCTCTAGGGACAAATTCCTATTATGTGGTCAAGTGAACCGCACGATAAACATAGAAAGTTAGCCCTCCGACAAGTAAGATGAGTGTGCCCTTCCCTTCCACAGAAGGAACATACGACTGGTAACTCATGGTGCTGGTATGGACATTGGTCTGCTGGTACTAGTGAGGGACGTTGGGGTGAAAATCCTAATACGGGTTACCTATTACGACCCTCAGTTCTAGATTCGGTCCTCCTGGCTACATTCTCTTGCTCTCGTACTGCCTCCACGGTAGGTCGGGCTCGATATGCTGACTGGCTGGATGACTGGTACTGTCTGGCTCCAATCTGTACTTCTTCTGGATGCAAATCCTCGACTTGAAATTCGTCGGATATTTCTTTTTCACTTTGGTTTATCATCATCTGGATACTCTGCTGGAGAACGAGATCTCATCGTTGTTGTGACCCATCATTTCCTTGATAATCCCTATGATTGTAGGTACATCGGGCTGACCTGGAACTACCTCCGCTCGGACTGCTGACTGTACGGGCACAGCGGGATGATCTGTCATGACCCATACCCGTTTTTTGGATACGAGGCGAGTCCAAGCCAGCCTACGTCGCAGAGTCGGCGGTAGAACGCTGTATAGCCACAATGCTCAAAATCACAAGTAATACTTGTCACGACCCGCACCCACTGTGAGGGCACGAGTACGTAACAGCGCCCAGCCTACGTCGCAGTGTAAGCGGTAGAACGCTGTCCTAGGTTACTATCTAATCAACAACTTACGCAATTATATAATGTACTTGTCAAATCTCAACTCCGAACGGAGGACAAGTATAGATATAATGAAATCTCAATCACAGTCTAAGCACGATAAGATAACACAGAAGTTTATAACTAAAGACTAAACAACAACAATTATAAACTACTAAATAATAATATCTCAAACAAACTCAAATACAAACTCGTATCTCAAGTTATTACAATTCAAGTTCTAAAACATGAAAACTAAACCAGTCTACTAGCTAGTCTCCCGATCACTCCTGAGTGTCGGGATCAAAGGTAGCTATCCCTCGTCAGGTCCATAATGAGTAGGGCAAGTATCCTCAAGGAAATCATCTGTAAAATTTCAACAGGTCCAGTCAGGACAGGAACGAGTACAATTCATCAAGAAATCCCAAGTAAATGACAGAGAACTATAAAGCAGTTATAGACAGTTGTATTGATGAACATGGCAGTTTATATTCAGGTGATGGTATAGAGAGACAGATAAAGTACAAGGAAAGTAATTAACTAAACAAGAGAAGAAAACATGGCAATAAAGACTGTAAAATAAAATCTAGCTGAACTAGAGTAACATGATGAGTCCAGACAGTATAATATAAGTCGAGTGTAATCCCAATGTGAGTCTAATACAAGATGAGTCGAATGTGATTCTAATCATTGTTCTAATAAGGTGATTCGAATAAGGTGATACGAATAAGGTGATGCAAATAATGATTCACATGATGTTCTAACAATAATTCGAATAAATTCTCCAAGTGTGTTTTAAAATACTTAGATAGACATGTAAACGGCTATGGGTAAATCCGGCACATCACGCATTGATCAGGTGAGAGATGGCTATCGTTCGAATATCATTCACAGGGGGTGGTTCGAATAGTGGGAATGTTCACATGTCTAATCAAGTATTTCCCCACCCATCTAATACAAATGAATCCAAAATCCGACACATCAATCGAATACAAGTCCAACCAGCACATGAAGATGCGAATAGGTGGTTCGAATAGTTCAAATGGTGATTCGAATAATAGAGGCAAGATGAGTAAAGTATGTGTGTTGTATACATAAATTCAGAAATAACAATACGTGTTTGTAACAGAGAATCACATACAACTAACTAGGACTGAAGTACAGTAATTGATAAGTAAATGAGAGAACTATCAGAGAATGTACTCGCCTGATACTCTGAAAAGAGTAGTATAATATCAGATGTCTGCACCGGAGTCACAATTTCCTAAACAGAGTAATATGGGTTATGACATGTTCAATACAAGGAAAATAAAAGCTACAATACAAACTACATGATTTCTAGGTCAAACTAGGTCAAAGTCAACTCTAAGTCAAACCTGGTCAACATCTAGTCAAACTTTTGGTACCTTGTCAACATTGGTCTTAATTAGTCTAGTCTATGGTTTTTGGGACTATTCCCTAAATTCTAGGTCAATAATTAGGTAGAGTGTGGTTGCATGAAGACTACATCTATACTCTAGATTCAACCTATACATTTCCAACCACTCTACTCTAGCTTTAGAACATAATACCTAACCTTCCCATTACCATATGTACATATAGATATAAGGTAGCTTGGGTTAAGTTAATAGGAGTGAACCAAGTAGACTGGACATGAGATTAAGGCTCAATCCAAAGTTTATCTGAACTAAGGTGGAGGTATATCCCAAGGTCCCACACCCATGTAGAGGTCTGGTCTGATTTCCTAAGGACTGAATCACACTAATGCTAAACAAGTTAGGACTGATCCCAATATTATCAAAACTCGAGCCTTCAATGCTCTCACATATGTAAACCAATCAACACACCCCCAATGTTACTGCACTCCCTGAATCACACAAACCTTACCAAGCCCTGCACTCCTCTAACTCCTAATTTGTAAGCCAACCCTCTACTTAGTAGTACACCAATTATTATAGCTACAATACTTTATTCAAAAAGACACACACACCCAATGTATGTGAAACTGAACACTACATATAACCTGCAGGGGGTCAAGAGTGTGTGAAACATGACAGAAGTGTGTCAATTTGTGTCTCAGTGTTAGGCATGTGTGTGTGTGGGTATGTGTTTGCAATGTAGGGCTGAACATAATGAACTAACGAATTCCCTCATCTTCCTGTCCATCCTAACTCAATCATCAACCTTTATCCTCAACTAAAATGACATTAACCCAACTAACTACTATGATACATTAGAAATAAATTCTCAATTGATACTAACCCTCACTCCCTATACGAACACAACAAGTGAAACCAATCAACACAGGAATTGGAAAGGGTGGTCGAGTGTGAGATGGTGTAAGAACAGTGTAATGTGCCTGAGTGTCTGAACATGTGTGTGTTTCAGTTTAGGGAATTCAGTGATGTGTAGCTCAGGTGACTGAGTGTGTATAAACTCAAGAAATTCAGTAATTGACAGTGAACCAATAGAGTTCTCAGCCATGACAGTTCATATATCCCATCCCAACACAATTTCAAACCCAATTCAAATCCTATCACCCAAATTTCCAACAATCAAGCATAAACCAATACTAAGTAATGTAATACACATGTAATTGAATTAATATGGCAGTTTATATCATGGAAAATGGTTTGAAACGCATTCATATTTCAGGAATCTAAAACAGATCAAACAGGCATTGACAGTTCAGGAAATGAGGATTTGAAAGCATAAACCAATACTAAAACTGAACATCAATGAACCCTAGATTAGCTAACATGTGCACATCATTCTATTAAACATGTTAACACTGAATTTAACACAATTAATCAAATTAAACAGTGAAAACCAATAACATCCCTGACATGCAAGCCGTATTAAAAATTTGGGAAATAACCAAACTCGAAGTCCAAAATACAACAAATTCTTGAAATTAAGAGTTGGTAAATAGTGTGCCTCATGTGTACGTGTCATACGAGGTGTTCGTGTCCGTGCAAGTGGACACGAACGTGTCCAAATACAAAATTTACAGCGTATTAAAAAGGACAACACAGCAGCCTCGTGCGTGTATGTGGGTCGCCCTAGGACACGACACAGGACGACCCGTGTCTCGTGCTCATGCATGTGGGTTCGCCCATAGTAGGGCTAGGGGTCTAGCACCCTGCACCGTGTCGGCGTGTCGCCGTGTCGAAGTTAAACGTGCGTGTCAGTGAAGGTTTTATTCGCGCATACAGTACGCGCGCGCGGCCAGTACGACCAGTGCGAGGAGGAGAACTCCTCGTACACTGTACCATATGGTCCCATCTTTTGGGAGGATGATGTCAGTCTATGCCCCATCATCCTCGCCAAAAATAGTGTGTCCACGTGTCCGACACAGTGAGAAATTTAGCCCGTGATGCAGGACAGTGCACGTGTCCAGTGCGTGCGTGTCCAACACGAAAATCCGACACAACAAGACACCAAAACACAAAACACTCTTCACAAAAATTAATGTACATATTTAGATCTACAAATTCATGTAATTAGATTTATAAAAATCAAAAATAAATTCCTAAGTGACATTCTATCAAATACTTACACATATACATTGACACATGTCCGATATGGACACGAAATTGACCCAAACTTTAGGGACAGCTAGGGGACTCCTAGATCTAGCCCTAAATGCAAAGAAAACGAAATTAAAAATACAATTTAAGGGTTTTTACCTATAGATGTAAATAGCAAGAAAAGCCCCAAAATGAAGTGTTCCTCCTTACTAGCTCGGATTCCCAAATTGCTCAAAATCTGGGATTACTCTCCATAAACAGGAAATAGAAGGGTATTAGGCTCTATTGCAAGAAACTAGAGTTAAAAATGATTTAAAATTAGAAATCTATGGATTGGGGAAGAGTGGACAAACCTTTCTTTTCCTAAGTGTTGAAATGATATAAAAGAGGCAAGAACTAATGAATAAGTGTTTATATAGGGTGGGGATCCCTATGTGGCTGGTCACTTAGGGTTTGGTTAGGGTTAGGGCTTCATGATATGGGCCATGGGCTTAAGTCATAAGTCATTTAATGAAAATCACAAGTCATTGCACTAAACCATAAGTCATTTCACTTAAACTTGATATTTCTATTTCAAAACTAAATCCTAAGTGACTAGAGTGGGCTAACTTAAGTTAGACTAGGGTTACCATAGCTAGGGTTAGCTTTTAGGCTAGTCTACAAGGTCTCACTAGTCAAAGTCAAAATCACAAGCCATGACTTAAAAAATAGTTTTAAATTGATCAAAAATCACCAAAATTCATAATGTGATATAAATACAAATAAATTATAATTATAATTACAAAATTTCAAAATTACCCTTATTTCAGAAACTGGGTGTTACAATGCTCATTCACAAAATTAATTTAATTTACAATGATCACAAGTTTTACATTTGCAGAACAATATAAACTTGTACAAATATTGAATGACTATAACTCGACTATCTAGCTAGTCTCTAGGCTTTTGTCTGCAAGTTTCTCCGTATCTCCCATGCTAAGTGAATCCATGGCTAACCTGAAAAATATTGGTTTCCAGTCAGGAATGGAACGAGTACAATTCACTGAATGCAATTTCAATATATGAAAATGACTATACTATAGAGGTTAGCCTTTAGACATATGATTCATAAAATAAATAAATAAAGACAGAATAAAACTAAATACCAAGAACAGAAAATAAAATACAATAAAATACTCACCAATCACTACCAAAATAAGTCATTTTAGCGATGCCTAAAGACGTCGCTAAAACGTCTAAAGACGTCGCTAAACCAGTTTAGCGACGTATTTAGCGACATCTTCCTCTTGTCGCGGAAACCTTAGTCGCTGTTTGAAAAGACGTCGCTGATCGTCGCCAACACCGACGTTTACCGACACAAAGATACGTCGGTAATATACCGACGTTTACCGTCGTTTCGTCGATGAAATAGCGACGTTTATGCTGTCGCTATACGTCGGTATTCCCTGGAAAAATTACCGACATTTTTGATGTCGCTTTGCATCGGTATATATTACCGACGTTTTGTGATGTTGCTATACGTCGGTATATCCTGGGAAAATGAGGTAAAATCTTGGGATATTTATCGACGTCTACCGACATTTACCGACACATACCGACAAAACTGACGTCGCTATACGTCGGTAGCCTGGCAATATATGCCAGTTTAGCGACGTCTACCGACGCAAAATACCGTCGGAAAGCGTCGGTAGACGTCGCTAAATTTGAAAAAAAATTTAAAAAAAATAAATTACAGTATGCAATTTTCTCCAAAAAATCATTTTCTCCCTGCAGTTTAATCTGAAACACAATACATAAGCACATTTTATCCCTGGGTTCGCCGACCCCTTCGGTGGAACAACAACACCGATAAATTAACATCCAAATGAAACGAATAACAACATAAAATAACCAAAGTCCACACAACATATATAAACCAATATCCAAATTGTCATGGGTCTACACAACCAATTACCAATGTATCTATTCAACCAACAAACAAGTGTCACAATCAAATAAGTGTCACAAACAAATACAAAGAAAAACAAGTACGCAAACACTCAATACAAACAGTCATAACTCGGACTACTGGGGATCTAGAGCAGGAGGGGGCGCGCCGTGACGAAGGGCTAAGAAAAGCTCATAGTCCTCCTATAAAATCGACACCGATGAAGGAGGTAGTGACATCGGTGGAGTCGGTGTCGATGAAGAATGCAGTGGCGTCGACGGAGTCGACGATGATAAAGACGCACCCGGAGGACGATAACGCTCCAACACTGTAAGTCGTTGGTGGTATGAATCCATTGTAGATAACATTCTATCACTGCTATCAACCACCGAATCCTGCACCAATCTCAGCCTCTCGTCCATGGTCATCTATGATGCCTGCGGATTCAATATGCTGTGCTCCGTCGACGCTCTAAGATCGGTGACGCTCCGCTCTGTCCGCTCAGTCACATGTCGGAGCTCCATAATGTTACGGTCAAGCGCATCCAATCATGCTATAAGTGCAGGCTCATCCGACTGGTGCTGAGACTGGTCCTGAATCCGTTGTAGCAGCTCATCCCAGAGAGACTCCATCATATGGTGGACTCGCAGGCTCCTGGGACGGCTGTGGACCATACACACTAACGGGGGATGCCCTAGAGGACTGGCTTGCAACTAGGACGCCATAGGATTCCGTACCGTAGTACATACCCCTACGGAGGCCACCAGCGGCGGTCATCCACAGCTCGTCCGCCGACGGAGCTTGAGTGGGCTGCGAGGAAGTATCGGCCTCTCCCGCAGTATGTGCACTAGCAGTCGTCCGGTCCCGAAGCCTCTGATACTCGGCCTAGAAAGTATGGATAGTACTCTATGATTTCTAATTTCTAATTAATTACTTATTATTACTAACTACATGAATATTTATTTGCATGCATATTTACTAAGTTATATTAAAATTAACACGAAGTATTATAATTAACAAATAGTATTGTAATACTTACATAGGCAAGCTCGGCCCTCTCGTCAATAAGGCCTTCGCCCTTCCGATGGGTAGCCAGGAAGACGGTCACCATGTCGGCGTTACCGACCTTCCTTACCTGTAATTAAATATATTATCTTAGTAAAAATTTATCGAATTTGCATTAAAATAATATTTCTGAAAGAAAAATACATACCAGAAGACGAAAATGTTCCGTCATCGGAAACAACCCACCGCACCACTTCAAGGCATGCTGCCTAGCCGCCTTGGCCTTCTCGGACTTTTTCTTGTACCTTGGCTCGTTGAATCGAGCCTTCATCGCATCCCACTGATCAGGGGTGATCCAACCTTGGATCGGCTTTCCGACACGATCACGAGCCTTTTGATCATTGATAGCGCCGCGGATCAACTTAGCAGCGACAGCAGAAAACATTCCCTCGATCAGCTCGGCCCGGTGAGGTGGATAGAAAAACATATCCTAGAAGAGTACACAAACCAAATATTTTTCAGTAATATATAATATGCATAAATCAAATGATTCATGTTAAAAGTAAATCTATTTTAACCTTGAAGCGTGCAAACCAGTAGGCCTTCCTATCGTCCGGAGCATCCGAGTAGTTTATCCAAGGACTCCCATAATTTTGCCTTAGGAGCTGGCCTAGGCATCTTTGTACCAACGGGGGACGATATCTATACAGACATATTATATTCTTGAGAAAAGTTAATTTATGATAAACACAGAAAAAAATGATAAACCAAAATACTTACTTTGTACCGTCGGCCCAGATCTCCGTCCTCGTCTCCTTCGGAGGTACGCAGGCATCATCTGCCTGATACTGGTCAGCCGCCGGTACAGCCTCCTCCATCTGCTCATCTGCCTCCATCGTCGTATCAGCAGGAGGAATGCTACTCTCGGGAGCAGTCTCAGGCCTGGAACTACTCGTCCCAGGAGATATGCCACGTAGCATCGTGGCGGGCGGAGCTACTGTCCGATACACAGGAGTACTGGGCGACGAGGATCCAGAACCGGTACCAGTAGGAGGTACCGAAGAAGAACCCCGTCCTCTAGCAGTACCACCAGTAGGTACCGAAGGAGTACCCTGTCCTCTGCCTGTATCAGTACCCCGTGCCCCATGTCGAGAAATACGGAACGATCCGCGACAACCTATCATGCCTGATAACAACATATGATGAGATACAACAAAGACAACAAATAATAGAGACTAGAAATATGAAAGTGCAACAAAGACAAGATAATAACCAAGACAACATATGATGATACATTTTACAAGAAACATCTAAGCCCAGTTAGTATATTTTACAAGAAACAACTAAGTTATATATTTTACAAGAAACAACTAAGTTCAGATAGTACATTCTACAAGAAACATCTAAGTCCAGATAGTACATTCAGATAATAACCAAGACTAGATAATAACCAACTCTACATAATAAGAAAATGAAAGTACGTCTCTCTCAATCATCTTCAGAATAATCATCTTGTTCGTCTTCCTCGACCTCATCTTCCTCCTCATCTTCACTTTCATCTTCGCCTTCGTTGGCTTCGTCTTCCTCTTCGGATAATTCTACATCTTCTATATTATGTGTCGTGTAATGCGTAACTTTCGTGGAGTCCACATCAACAATATTGGTTACAAGAGGTAGCTCGTCCTTCTGATAAGCTTTTTTGTCAACATCAAAAGTATCTCTAGCTTTAGTCTTGCATACTGCCCACTAGTCAGACTTCGTTGCTCCCCATCTCGGATAAGCTGTGAAGTACACGAGCTGAGCTTGAGTTGCTAGGACAAATGGTTCGTAGCTTTGATATCTACGCTTGTAATTTATATCCACAAGACCATGCTTGTCAATTTTCCAACCTTGATTTTCAGTCGGATCAAACCATTCACACTTGAGCAACACGATCTTTGCAGGTTCTCTGCCATAATTATACGTCAACTCCACAATCTCTCACAAGATGCCAAAGAAATCATTTCCTGGATCGACGTCTTTGTAGTTCGAAGATTTGATACACAAACAACTATTTTTCGTGGAATCAAGATCCAGGAAGCTGTCTCTGATCGGAGCAATTATCGACTTGAACCGAAAGCTATTGACACAGTAACTTGGCCATATTTTAACAAAAGTAATTGGTCCCTTGGCAAGAGTTCTAATTAATTCAATCTCGGGTAAAATTAGACGATCGACCTGAATACCAAAGAAGAGATAGTAAGTTATTTATTGTGCAGTTGTATTAAAAGAGGCCAGTAATTACCGGGCTGCTTATATATTCGCTCAACCAAGAAGGAAAATAACGTCTCATTTCTTGTTCTAATGCTTCGTCTGTTAGGTAGGGTCTAACTGACCTTAACTCAGCATTATATGTGCTGAAAAACAACGAAGCAACCGCCAATTAGTACAATAATATTAGCTTATACTATTACATTGAGATGACGTAAACTCATCATTAATTACTTACCCATCTAGCTTCTCCACTTCATCCTCATCGCAATTGAGTAATACATACAACTGAGCAGCCCTTAGCTCTTCGTCATTCAAATATCTCTTCTTTATTTTCTCCGAAGGCTTTCCGGACGCATTGAATACTTTCAGTATTCCACCATTAGATTCTTGATAATCGTCATCGTTTTTTGGAGCCCTCGTTCTATTCGTAGCAACATAAGGTTTGAAATACGTCGAACAGAAGTTTGTAATCTCCTCGAGAATATAGGCTTCACAAATAGAACCCTCGACCCGAGCCTTGTTTTTTAACTTCCTCTTTAGGTGGTTCAAATGCCGCTCAAACGGGTACATCCACCAATAACCAACGGGCCCACCAACACGTGCCTCGTAGGAAAGATGAATTGGCAAATGCTCTATGGAGTCGAAGAATCCAGGAAGAAATACCTTCTCGAGCTTGTACAGTGTTACCGCAATATCGTTCTCTTGCTTTTCTAGATGATCGACGAGCAACTTACTAGAACAAAGATCTCTGAAGAATATGCTAAGCTCGGTCAATGGATCCCAAACAACCGGGGGTAAGAATTCCCGAAATGTAATCGAAATTAACCTTTTCATGAATACCTGACAATCATGGCTCTTCATACCTGTCAGTTTGTTCTCCTTGAGGTCGTCGCATCTTCTCAAGTTCAAAATATACCCGTCTGAAAATTTCAGACCTTGAATCCACCTACAAAGTCTCACTTTATCCTCCTTCTCCAGTGAAAAAATTGCCTTAGGCTGCTTCAACTTTCCATTCCCGTCCTCTATCAAATGCAATGCAGGACGTCTACATATTTCTTCCAAGTCCAATCTAGCCTTTGGATTGTCTTTCGCCTTCCCCTTTACGTCTATTACAGTATTAATTATGTTGTCAAATACAATCTTCTCGATATGCATGACATCAAGGTTATGTCTAATCAGATTGGTGCTCCAATATGGCAGATCCCAGAATATACTCCTCTTCGTCCAGTTATGAGTGCGACCAAATCCGTCACACTTGTAGCCCGTAGCAGGCTCTTCAATAGCTCTTGGTAAATCTTTTACCTCTTCCATATCGTGTATCCGGGCCACCTTGGCGGGGGATTAGCCTTCTCCATAACGCCAGCACGAACAGCATTCATGTTCCTCCGGTTCGGATGATCCTTCGGCAGGAATTGTCGATGACAATCGAAGAAGCACGGTTTGCCTCCGTGTTTCAAACGGAAAGCCTTAGCGGTCCATGCAATACGGACATGAAAGATGACCATGCGTGCTCCATCCAGATAACATACCATAGGCCGAAAAGTCGTTGATGGTCCATATAAGTGCTGCCCGTATCTGAAAATTTTGTTTTCTAGATACATCGTACGTGTTGGAACCTACTTCCTACAGCTGATTCAACTCATCAATCAATGGCTGTAAATACACATCGATGTTCCTTTTCGGATTGTTCAGACCTGGGATAATAACGGTGAGGAACATATACGGAGTCTTCATGTACATCCAAGGCGGTAGATTGTACGGAGTGACGATCACAGGCCAACATGAATACTGGGATCCCGAAAGTCCGAATGGATAAAACCGTCGGAGCAGAGACCCAATCTGACATTACGCGGATCAGAAGCAAAATATGGATACTCTCGATCAAAGTGCTTCCATGCTTCTCCATCAGATGGGTGATCCAACACTCCTTCGGTCTGTTCCCGCTTATGCCAACTCATGTTTTCTGCAGTTTCCTTCACCATAAACAACCGCTGCAACTGCGACGTCAACGGCAAGTAGTGCATCGAATCGGTAGGCTTCCTGGCACCGACAGACTATCCTCTACCACTGCCCTTGTAGCGATCGGTACCACAAAATCTGCAGGCGTCTTTATCCTTGTCGTCTTTGTAGTACAACATGCACCCGTTGCGACATGCATCGATTTTCTCGTATCCCATCCAGAGCAATCTTACCATCCTCTTAGACCGATAGAAGTCTTTAGGCAACTTAGCACCCTCAGGCGATATTTCTATAAGCAACTCCATAAGACGGTTGTAGCAATCTTGCGACATGTTAAAATCGGACTTGATGCTCAATAATCTTGTAACCACCTCCAACGGTGAATGATCCTCACAACCAGGATATAATGGAGTCCTTGCATTCTCCAGCAACTTTATGAACTATGCAGCATCGACGTTCGGTGCCTCCTCAGGTGCATCATGATCGTCCGGATCGAAACTAGGCCCCGCCGTGTCAAAATTTATGTTCACCAACCCATCGTCATAAGCAGCATTATTGTGGACATCCACATAAGGCTCATACTTCAATGCTAAAGACACAAGTTCTCCGTACGTGCTCCACTGATAGTAATTCGACGTGAAACCCTTCGAGTATAAATGATACGTGACTTTCACTTCTGGATGATATTTCAAGTTGCGACATCTCACACACGGACACTTAATTTTGTTACCGTCCATGTACTGAAGGAACGCCTTGGCAAAGTGCAGGAACTGTTGTACACCCTCTATGAATTCATCCCGCACACCGCATATTTCATCAGGATAACAGTTGTACATTCACGAACGATTCCGTAAGTAGTAATTCATACCCATATCCAATTGAGGATAATTATGTAAGATAGATACATGCACATTGCAGTCAGTGAATGAATGTTAAGGCAGTTTAGATATGGGTGCACAACATAAACTGTTCATTCATTCTACATATTACAAACAAAGAATTTGAAGGAAGAAACAAAAACAACTGTGTTGGGACTAAAATAACTATCTTGTGTCAAAGTGTCGTATCTGATAGACCGATACTAATCCGATACGGTCGATACTAAGTACATACAGTCGAGGTATAATTGTACTTGTAGGAGTACACGACACTAAGTACATACGACCGATACTAATACGATACGGTCGATACTAATCCGATACCGATTCTGATACTCATCCCAATTTCTCCCCAACCTCTTATAAAAAAAGGTGTCTGTCGAGGTATAATTGTACTTGTAGGAGTATACGACACCAACTGTCCAATATCGACCCTTTGGGTTTATAAGAGTTACTTCATCCAGTTTGTCAAGAAAGGTAAAACTTTTTAAATTAATATCCAATATCGACCCTTTGGCCTGTGCTTGAGCAGTATCTTAACTCAAACTATCTATCCAAACTAATAAATTAATATCCTACTTTAATATCTACTAACTCTCATATTCCTTCTAACATAAACTAATATCCTAATCTAAACTAACTCTTTAACTGAAACTAATATCTAAACAATGTTAATCATGAACTAATACCCTAACCTGGAAGTCCACACTACTCAAGCACAGGCCAAAAGCCAAGTTATAAGGCAAAATGCAGGCAACTGCCTGTAGCTACAAGGCAAAACCAAATGTTGACGGTATATATACCGTCAACATTTAAAAAGTTTACTTATCTTGACAAAATGAGTGAAGTAACTCTTATAGACCGAAATGATACTCTATACACTCTATGTAATACGATATACTAATCTTACCTACACTTCTAGGATACTCTATACACTGTAGGGGTACTAGGATACTCCTTAGTATATTAGATATCAAAATCACTTAGTATGACACAAATATGAGTGTGCATTTCATATAAGAATCTAAACATAAACTACATTCTTGGAAATAATATCAATCATGTTAGCAGACCACCTATTCATGCAACTATCTCAAACTGACAATTATTTTGAGTAACCTCTTTCATTTCTCTATCGATACATGCCAAAAATACTCTTTACCACATATAAAATAACACTAATATTTAGACTGTGTTAGCACACAAATATAACATACTCACCATCTATACATAGAACCCATAAATTAGAATATATGTATCTCAACATATCATAGGTCACAGTAGCTAGCCGAGCTAAATACCATAGCTTCTCATTGAATATGAAGTCTTCCAACTCTATCAGCTATGGTCTAGTACTTCTCTAATCACATTGAATGGGAACATATACAACTCTATTGCAGTAAATCATTTAACAAGCTAACAAAACACAAAGAATTTCTACTGTATTGAATCCCAGAATCAATCTCCTTCCCGCCATGGTCGACTCCCATCCCGGACACGCCACGCACACCCCCCTGAGTCCAGATGACCTCTAGCACCTGACACTCCACTGCACACACCAATTAATTAGGATACGACCCGACTGCATCACGAGCTATCTGGACACGGACACAACCATCCCCCATCCAATTATCGTTCACGAAAATGAACTCGAGACTCAAAACAGAATTCTGAGTAGAAACACTCCAAATTCAATATACTTGTTTCGTGTGTGTGTGTGTATGTGTCCGTCTGTGTCCGTTTGTGTCCGTGTGTATGTGTTTGTCTGTGTCCATGTGTCTGTGTCCGTTTGAGTAGAAACACTCCAAATTCAATGGTAGCGACATTTTATATATATATAAAGCATGGCAAATTATAAACCTCTACCATGTTTTTGGGGGTGACTATCAATGAAGACTATCAATCACTAGATGTACAATGCAGACTATCAATGAAGAATAATTTAATTAAAATTCGAGCAAAGAGGAGAATGGGGAGAAGGAATTAGTGGCATATTCCTCCTATAGCACTCTGACCTAGTGCAAGTAGATTAGTTTTAATTGTAAACCATCAACTTGAGACAACCTAATCTTCCAATACAACATCAACCATGCATCAAATTAACTAACATTTAGGTTAGGGTTTACCTAGTCGGGGCCGGAGGAGCGGGTCGTCGAGGGGGCAGGGGGTTGCCGGTGGGGAGCTGGAGATGGAGGGGAGTGGTCGTCGAAGGTGAGCGGGGGTCGACGAGGGAGAGCTGGGTCGCCGAGGGGGTCGTCGATGGGAGCAGGGTCGCCGAGGGGGAGCAGGGTCGCCGAGAGGGGTCACAGAGGGTTGGGGGCCGGGGGGGAGGGTCGCCGAGGGGGGAGGGGGTCGCCGGAGGCCGAGGGGGGAGGGTCGCCGAGGGGGAGCGCGCGGGTGAGGGAAAAATTCGATCGAAATAATGGGGGGAATGAAAACTCGAATGCCATATATTTTCATTTTAGCGACGTCATAACTATACGTCGGTAAACGTCGCTAATATTAGTGAAATTAGCAACGTTACACTAGTTACGTCGGTAAACGTCGCTAATATTAGTGATATTAGCGACGTTCACCGACTTATCCGTGACGTATGTTTTTTATACAAAAGCAAGTCGCAAAACGTCGCCGATCGTCGGGAATAGTGACGTATTGTGACGTTTATAAAATACGTCGCTAATTCATTAAAAGGTAGCGACGTTTTACTAAAACGTCGCTAATTGCGTCGCTAATATGACTTATTCTAGTAGTGAACTGACCGACTGAAGTACCTTTGATATGAGGTCGGTCTCGGGACAATTATGCGACACGGTCTACACTGTCTAAAGTTACACGGTCTATACTGTATAAAGTTACACGGTCTACATTGTATAAAGCAATAATAATCACGGTCTACACGGTCTACACGATCTAAAGTCAGATCACACATCGTTGGTACTTCACCCTCCCGACACAACAAGGAACAAAATTAACATAAAACTAAAATTACATATCTATCAACTAAACACTGATGCATAGTAAAGATCAATACTGAAAACAAATAATAAACTATACTTGCCTGTGGTCCTTTGCTGGTAAAACCGATAATCCGAACCACTCAGTGTGCCACAATAGTCAAAACCTGTACAACAGTCTCCGGATGCTGAAATAAACATTACTAATATTCTTAGAATAGTCAAATTAGCTAGAATCGCCTGTCCTTAAGTCCAATTCTGGACACATAGGCAAAACGGTAATTTCGGGTCAAAATGGTGTCCGTCGTTGGACCCGCTTTGCACCAAAAATTGTGCCAGAGCCAATGGTCTCTAAAGTCGTCAAACTACAAGTCTACGGATTCATTTTGATAATACGAACCCAACGGTATGTCCAATTTTGGATTCCAGTGGCCCGTGCACAAAATCGTCCGTTGAGTCGGATCATGGGGCCCGCAAAACGGCGATCCAATCAACTGTCTCAGAATCAGACCAAACTTGGCATACATGACCAAAAAATGATACGGTTCTGTTGGCGTATCTCGATCTGGCGAACGTGCACAAAGTAATTAAGAAATTTGCACAGAGGCCGATATGGTGAATTTCGACGGATACGTATCAAATTCGTCGCACACACGCGACCAATTTGAATTCCGTCAAAGTCCACACGTCCACGAAGCCGTTACGCACCTTTCGATGCTTTCAGTTCACGATCACGTCGCCCGGATTGGCGGGACGCACGTCATATCGAAGAGTTTTATAAAATTTCTATAATTTTGAAACTAGTTTTTCTAAAAGTTTGAAACTGAATTAATCACAAACTAACCAATGAAAAATAAAACTATAATTGGGTTTCCATCTTGTATATGTTGTCTATGAATCTCTTCAAACAGATCCTAAAATTTCTCAATAAACTGTCCAAATTTTTCCTTCCAAACTAGGTTCTTGGACTCGAAATACTGTCATATTTCGACAGTTTTTCATCGAACTTGGGTTCGACTTTTCGAGCAATAGAGGTTATCTAAAATCAACCTGACTTATGGGAATTACAGTTGTATAGGTTGTCGAAATACCTGCGAAGACGGTTCGACCATTGGTCGACCGAGCACGACGGAAAGTTACTGCGAAGTCGGTCCCCGCAGGCCACTACTGCTGTCATAGCTCGGTTCTGTCCACTGCTGCCGCGGCAGCTCCGGCCGACCGACGGTGGACCTGGGCGGCGCGCGCGCGCGTGGGGGTGCGCCCAGGGGAGGGGATCGGCATGGCGTGGGTTAGGGTTTCGTATGAACTCCCCCTCTCTCGTATAATATATATACTGTTGTTTGGAAAATCCGAGCGTGCTCTCGGTTTTGCGAGGGGTTGAGAGCTCGGGTCGGGTTCTCAGGCTGTGGAATGCTTTGGTTTTGTTATCTTTTTTTTTTCTTCTTTTTTCTATTAACATTATTATATATATATATATATATATATATATATATATATATATATATATATATATATATATGAATGTGGGTATATATAATATGTATATATAATATGTATATATAATATGTATATATATATATATATATATATATATATATATATATATATATATATATATATATATATATATATATATATAATATGTATATATAATATGTATATATATATATATATATATATATATATATATATATATATATATATATATATATATATATATATATATATATATATATATATAAATAAATAAAAAAAAATATATATATATATATATATAATATGTAAATATATAATATGTATATATATATATATATATATATATATATATATATATATATATATATATATATATATATATATATATATATATATATATATTTTATATATAATATAATATATATATATATATATATATATATATATATATATATATATATATATATATATATAATATGTATATATATGTATATATACATTAATAAATTATGAATATATATATATGCCTATATATATGTATACTTCCATAAAACTCAAATAAATCCTACTGGCATCTATTCCTAGTGTAGGGCCTAGATATAATAATATTTATTCGACAAAAATAATATAACCAATAATAAAATAATATTATATATTAATAACCTCCATAATATTGATAATAAAATAACAATAATAATAATAATAAATGATAATAATAATAACGAAATTCAATAAGTCAATAATGGTATATATAACATTATATATAGTCCAAAATCTCAAAAATGTACAAGGACCTATTTATACAAATATCGTTGAATATCAACTGCTAATGATACTTATATTATTTAGTTACGAATACTAGAAAATATTTATTAAATCATTAAACGGAATACAACACGCTCATACCAAAATACATCAACACGAATGTCATTGGACGTGCCGCATGACTACATGGGCTTGGGCTTGCTTTGGGTCCAATCTGTACTAGAATGGTATAACCGGTTTTCCTAAGAATCAATAATATAAATAATAAATAAATAAATCTTCGTTAAGGGTTAAGTCACAACTTGGCCTGCTTTTCCTAATTAGGACACACTCATGGCTGGGCCTTCCCTACCAGGGCTAATACACTAGTCAAAGCACGCCACCACACTATCTGTGCCATAATTCCTAGCCGTCTTGTACTTCAAAACTCCACTATGGCTAAAGTAATCTATCGTAATAATTAATTAAGTAATTATTTATAAAAATTCTAAAAATTACCATTTTATTCAAATAAATAAATAAATAAAATATATTATCAAAAATCCGGGAAGAGGGGTTACAAATCTACCTACCTTAAAAATAATTTCGTCCTCGAAATTCTAATTCATAACTAGTCCTTAAATTCAAAAAGGAATCTACCATTACCTTAATCTCCTCGAATTTTTAATTCCTCAAAAATAGTTTATATCCTCCTCCTAACCATTTTGTAACTACGAAACTCCGAGGACTTCTACCCACCTTTGGTCACACTACTCCTTCAGAGGTATGTCCCTACATCTTTATAATCATCCAACTACTTGCTAAATTTCTATCAATAGATATCTACTTGCTTATGGCCTCTATAATTCTCTCATATCCATCACGCAACCCAAAAATCTAACAAGCAACAAAATTTACACAAGTAGCTAAGAAATATTGGTAAATTCTAATAAGCATGACCAATCGTCACTCTACAATAGAAAGGACAGAAAGATAAGAAAGAATAATCGAGAGCGATTATGAAGTTTCAACAGCAGTAGAGAGTATCCAATGATGCAGATAGGATGAAAGTCTATGAACCATTGACTTATTTGCTAGATTGGGCTACTCTAGACCAGTCACTTGGTAACTCGAAGAACCCTTCGTTTCCTAGAGGGGCTTGCAATCCGTGCAATACAGAAGTTTCGTTTTCGAAATTCTAAATAGGTTCCATAATAGAACAGAATTTGAGAAATCAAGATCATGATCTTTTCCGTGGTTATTTAAACACACGAGCAAGGAATATAAATGTAATACAAGATCATATCACGACTTCCAGGTAGATGGATTAATGGTCACGAGTGGCTTCACATTCCAAGAGGGAGACTACATAATAGGTACAGGGACCTATTTCAAATAGTTCTATCTGATAGTCCAACTATGGTGGTATGCATGGATGGGTTTTACTGGATCTTAATGGGTTCTCCGATTGGACACCAATCGTTAGTTGGATGAACCTTGGACTTTAATCTAAATTGACTTGACAAGATTCCAATGATAAAACTATTTCTACTAGGTTAGGATAACCTGGAATAAGTTTCCACCCAAGTGATTGAGCTAGTTGGGCAGTCGGATTAGTTAGCTAGGTTCCTAAAGCCCCAAAAATGCGTCTTCGGTGACTTCTGTGTTTAAGTAGCACGAGAAGACACAATTGAGTGGCACACTAGTGACATGTGCGTAGTAGGCTTCGAGTCGATCACAACCATATATTGGTCGAAAGATTCGAGTCGAAGTTGAGTCTCTAATTGTAGTCGAAAAGTTTACCGGTATTATGGTAAGGGTTATAGCTAGTCCTTTTTTCCTGAAAGTCGTACCATGAAAGTAGAGTACAAGGGGACGGGTTTGAGTGGGACATGACATACCTAGATGAAGGTGGACTCGTCTAGATCTTGTATATGAAATTTGTTGGAAGATAATAGCTAGTCACGCGCTCCGATTGTTAATGACACGGCCGAGGATACAAAATGATCTAAATGGAAAGTGGGAGTCCATGGGGCACTAATTATCATCCTAATGGAAATTATTCTAATCAATCGGTATTCCTCGTATATCCCAAACTTTTAGAAGGCTTACAATCTACTCACCCTAGAAGCTAGGACATGGTTTTAGGAATAATGAGATTAGAAAAATTTCAAAGTCCGAATACTGTACCTCGACTCTTGTTAATAAAGAATAAGGCACGGCGTAACGGGATACGGTAGATATAGTCAAGTCAAGGATCGTTTCTCAATAAGTAGAAAACGAGTGTGTACAACGATACATGGTCGATAAAATAGAATGACCTACTCGTCCACAGTATACAAGAGTTATCGACGGGATAACCAACTCTAAGGCACATCATATGAAAAGATTTCCAACAACTGAGTCAAGAAATCCTATTTGTGTCAAGCCTGTCAGACTATTGTCACAAGGGTTCTAGTGGTATGGGCTATAGTGGTCATGTATTGCTGTTGGCAATGGGTAGATCATAATATGACAGGGTATTATGCTATGGATATTGGCCAAGTTAGTGAGGGTGATATTCTAATGCTAGACCACGTCTCAAAATAAATTGTATAACTAGAATAATACTGGTTGGATCCCTCATCTCGGAATGGGTGTCTACCATAGTCACGATAAATGATTGTCCATACTCTTGTCTATTCATCTCATGTCTAAACTGTGGGCTTTGGTCGAGGAACGGTTGATTCAAGGCATAAGGATTTCTAGTTAAGGCAATATTCCAGAAAATATTTATAGACTCACAATGAATTGTTTCTTGAGAATAGATAGTCTCCTGGGTTGGTATTTCGACTAAAGGTAAAACCCTAATCATTCCCAAATTCAGATGGCTAGAAGGTCTCAATAGTAGTTTGAGGGTCGAGGAGAGAACGAGTGTCACGACCCGCACCCATTTTTTTTTTTAAACGGATACGAGACGTATCCAAGCCAGCCTATGCCGTAGTGTCGGCGGTAGAGCGCTGTCACGGCCATGAAGATCATAATCACAAAGATGCTCATTCACATAATTAATTTAATTTACAATGATCACAAGTTTTTACATTTGCAGGAAAATATAAACTTGTACAAATATTGAATGACTATAACTTGACTATCTAACTAATCTTCTAGGCTCGTCTGTAAGTATTCCCGTCACTCTCCAAGCTAAGTGAATCCACGGCTAACCTGAAAATGTTGGTTTCCAGTCAGGAATGGAACGAGCACAATTCACTGAATGCAATTTCAAATAAAGAAGATGACTATAAAACAAAGGTTAGACATCAATTATGAGTTTTGAAAATAAATAGAAAATACAGAAACCAATAGTAAATAAATAGACACAACAGACTTTCTCCAACTGCTAGAAGTACCTTTGATATATGATCGGTCTCGGGACAATTATGCGACACTGTCTAAGTTACACTGTCTACACTGTCTAAGTTACACTGTCTACACTGTCTAAGTTACACTGTCTACATTGTATAAAGCTACACTGTCTACAGAAAATATTGCAATAAAGAAATACTGCCTACAAAATAATAATCACGATCTACACAACTTAAATGCAGTAATAATCATGGTCTACACTGTATACTTTGCAATAAGTAAATCACTGTCTACACTGTCTACAAGAAATAAATAGATCACTGTCTACACTGTCTACAAGAAATAATGAATCACTGTCTACACTGTCTACACTGTCTAAGGTCAGATCACACATCGTTGGTACTTTCCATTCCCGACTCAACAATTTTAATAGAAATTAATCACATAACCAATGGCCAATCAATGAAATATAGTGAAAATCAATATCGAAATGCAGACAATAAACTGTACTCGCCTGTGGTCCTGTGCTGGTGAAACCGATGATCCAAATCACTCAAAATGCCACAATAGTCAAAACCCGTACAACAGTCCCCGAAAGCTGAAATAGACAATACCAATGATCTCAGAATAGTCTAATTAGCTAGGATTGCCTGTCCTTAAGTCCAATTCTAAACACAGGGGCAAAACGGTAATTTTGGGCCAAAACGATGTCCGCCGTTGGACCCGCTTTGTACCGAAAAGCGTGCCAGAGTCAACGATCTCTAAAGTCGTCAAACTACATGTCTACGGATCCAGTTTTCCGATACGAAACCAACCGTATGTCCAAAGTTGGATTCCGGCGGGCCGTGCACAAAATCGCCCGTTGAGTGGGACCGTGGGGCCCGCAAAACGACGATTTTATCAACGATCTCAGAATCGGACCAAACTTGGCATACAGGACCAGAAAAATGATACGGTTCTGTTGGCGCAAGTTTCGTCTCGATCTGACGAGCGTCCACAAAGTTATGACTGAATTTGCATTGGACGGATACGGGGCGATTCTGACGGATACGCGTCGAATTCGTCGCGCACACGCGACCAATTTGAATTCCGTCAAAGCCCACACGACCACGAAGCTGTTACGCAGCTTTCGATGTCTTCGGTGCGCGACCACGTCGCCCGAAATGGCGGGACGGACGTCGTGTGGATGGTTTTCAATGTTTTTAAAACAGATTTTTCGTCCAATTCGGAATCCGATTTCTCGACGCACAGTCGACGAAATCTGATTCCGCAAAAAGGGGATTGAAGCCCTATATGTTGTCTAGGACTATCCTCTTTTGGTTTCTCAAAATAGTCGATAGGTCGACAGGAAGTTGCCTTCCAAAATAGGGTTTTGAACCCAAAACTGTTCTGTTTTCCGAATGGTTTTTCGTCGATTTCAACACGATTTATCGAGCAACCTAGGTCTTCTAAAATAAAACTAATTGATAGGGGTTGAAGGGGGTTAGGTTGTCGGCATACCTGACGAAACGGTTCACAAAACGGCGGAGGATAAACGGAGATATTGCGTCTCCAATTGATGAGTCTGCAGTCGCTGCTGCTGTCGATTCTACTGTTTCCGACATGCGTGCGCGCGGCATGGCCGTGTCTTGGCCGGTCGACGGCGGCCCTGGCGGCGGTGGGCGGCGCGCCTAGGAACCCAGGGTCGTCGGGTGTCGTGGCGCGATTATTAGGTTAGGGTTTTCGAGCAAAGTCTCGATCTCTCTATGTATTACTAGGGGGGTCGGGTTATTAACTGCTTAGGAGCAGCTTTGCTCCGCTGGTGGGCAATGGGCAGTGAGGCACTGGGCCAGGGCTCGAGGCATTTGGGCTGGGTTCAGTTGGGACTTAAGGGAAGGTAAGGATTTTAAGTTGTTACTTAATGTAAACATTATATATATATATATATATATATATATATATATATATATATATATATATATATATATATATATATATACATATATATATACATATATACATATATACATATATATATATATATATATAATTACCCATATATATGTATACATACACGTATATTTTAAATACATATATATACATATACGTATAACCAAAATACCTATATACACATATATATTCCTATATATATATAGCCGCTAATATTTGTATACAAACATATATCTATATATATATATATTCACATACAAATATTTGTATATATTCTTACGCTTACGCGCAAATACATATATATATATATATATATATATATATATATATATATATATATATATATATATCCAAGATAATTTAAATAGTAAAATAATATATATTATATTTACTTATATAATAATCCCCACAACATCTAAATAATACTTTAATAAAAATACAAAACTCAGTATCATTTATTTTTAGAATAGGACCTATAATTATGGATATATATATTCATAACATTTATTTAAAAATAATATAACCAATATTAATAAAATAATATTATATACGAATATCCTCATAATAATGATAATGATAATGATAATAATAATAATAATAATAATAATAATAATAATAATAATAATAATAATAATAATAATAATAATATTCCATAATCAATGATGGTGTATCTAAACCATCATGCTCAGTCTAACAGCCCCAAAATATACGAGAACCTATTTTATATAAAAGGTCATTGAATAACACTAATAATAACATTTATAATATCTAATTTAGAATACTAGTAAATATTCGTTAAATCATTAAAATGAAATACAACACCCTCATACCAAATTTTCTCAACACTGAATGTCCTTGGACGTGACGCATGACTAAGTGGCTTGAGCTGGTCCGGGAATGGGAGCTACAAATCTACCCACCTTAAAAATAATTTCGTCCTCGAAATTGTATATCATAACTATTTCTTAAAATTCAAAAGAAAGTCTTCTCTAATCTTAATCTCCTCAATTTAATTCTTCAAAATATTTTATATACTTCTCCTAGCTATTTTATAACTCCGAGTACTTGAGGACTTCTACCCACCTTTGGTCATATACTCCCTCGAAGGTAAAATCTTATAATCATCTAACTAGTTGATAACAAGTCTACCAACAAATATCTAGGCATATGGTATCTAGGATTCTCTCATAGCTATCAAGCAACCCAAAAACTTAACAACCTAATTTACACAATTTAGCTAAATATTGATAATTTCTATTAAGCATGACTATTCGTCGCTCCGAAATAGGAAGGACGTGAAGAAGAAGGAATAATCGAGAGCAATTATGAAGTCTCAAGAGCGATAGAGTATCCATGATGCAGGTAGGAAGGAAGTTTATGAACCTATTGACTTATTGCTAAATTGGCTACTCTAGTCTAGACTTGTAAATCGAGAATCTTCGTTCCTAGAGGGGCTTGCAATCCATGCCATACATAAATTCCGTTCTCAAATTTTACGAACGAGATTTCATAATGGAACGGAATTTGAGAAATCAAGATCGTGATTCCATTCCGTGATATTCAAACAACGAGCAAGGGTATGATTGCAATACAAGATCGGATCGCAATTTCCAGGTAGTTGAAAATAAGTGTTACAAATGGCTTCGTATTCTAAGAGGTGGGGACTACATAATAGGTATGGGGACCTATTTCAAACCGTTCGATTTTTATAGACCAAACTATGGGAGTTTGTCTGGAGGGGTTTACCGGGCCTTAATGGGTTTCCTATTTGGATATTACTCGTTCTTTGGATGAACCTTGGATCCCATCCTATATGGGCTGAACAAGATTCCAAGATAAACTATTTCTACTAGGTTAGGGTAACCTAGAATAGGTTTCTACCCAAGGGGTTGAGCTAGTTGCTGGTCAGGTTGGTTAACTGGGTCCCTAAAGCTCAAAATGTGCCTTCGGTGACTTTGTGTTTAAGGAGCACATGAGGCCTCAATTGGGTGGCACACTAGAGGCATGTGCGTAGTGGGCTTCGAGTAGATCACCATTACCTATTGGGTCGAAAGGTTCGAGTCGAGGTTGAGTCTCTAATGGAAGTCTAAAAATATACCGATATTATGGTATAGGGTTATAGCTAGTCCTTTTAACCTGTAAGTTGTAGCACAAAAAATAGAGTACAAGGGGACATGTTTGAGTGGGACATGGTATACCTAGATGACGATGGACTCGTCTAGGTCTTGTATATGCAGTTTGTTGGAAGATAACAGCTGTCTCGTGCTCCGATTATTAATGACACGGCCGGGGACACAAAATGATCTAAATGGAAAATGGGAGTCCATAGGGCACTAACTATCATTCTAATAAAATTTGTTCTAATCAATCGGTGATCTTCGTATATCCTAAAATTTTAGAAGGCTTACAGTCTACCCACCTTAGAAGCTAGGTCATGGTCTTTAGGAAGGATGAGGTCAGAAGAATTTCCAAGGTTCGGTTATTGTACCTCAACTCTTGTTAACAAAGAATCAGGCACAGCGTAAAGAAATACGTTAGATATAAGTCAAGTCAATGATCGCTCTTCAATAAATGAAGAACGATGTGTACCATGACACATGGTCGATAAAATAGGATGATCTACTCGTCTATTGTATACTAGAGTTATCGACGGGGTAACCAACTCTAAGGAACAAGATTTCTACAACCGAGTCGTGAATTTCCATTTGTGTCAACCTGCCAGACTATCGTCACAAGAGTCATAGTGATCGTGTATTGCTGTTGACAACTGGTAGACAGGGTATTTAAGCTATGGTATTGGCTAAGCTAGTGACTGTGGTGTTCCAACACTAGTTAGGTCTTAAAAATAAAATTTACATAACTAGAGTAATATTTGTTGAAAACCAATCTCGGGATGAGTGTCACGGCAATTGATTACCCTATTGTCCACTCATCTCATGTCTAACTGTGGGCTTTGATCGAGGAAAGGTTGAGTCAAGGCATAAGGATCGCTAGTTAAGGCAAGCTTCCAGCAAATAATTAGAGACTCACAACATTTGGTTTCTAAAGAATAGGTAGTCTCCTAGGTAGGCATTTCGACTAAGGATAAAACCCTAATCATTCTCAAATTCGTATGGCTCGAAGGTCTCGATAGCAGTTTGGAGTCAAGAGGAGAACGAGTAACTCAATCACATGGCTGACCGATGATAACTACTCCTGTGTATACAACTACCATAGTCATGGGGATACTCTGTATCTCTCCGCCATCACGAGCTCTCGTCTTTCCAAATCGGTGAAAGACAAAAACAATAAAGAATTTAAGGGAGTTGTTACTGAATACAATTTTCGTGATTCAAGGGCGAACATATAATTCGAGAGGAATTGTCAAGCGGTTGCGGATGAGGTCATAGATACCTATATATCTCCATCCACGTAGTGTAATTAAATGAAGAGCGAACCAAATGTATCATGGTTGATCAGACCATAATACACTGATTCTGATTAGACAATAAGTTAGCAGGCGTCCCTACTAAACATATGTCTTGAATCAAGCTCGATAAAAGAATAAGCTTGCAAAACTAGGCTGCGATAGCAACATTGGTCAAGATAGTCAAATTACAAGTATACAAGATTTTTGAAAGAAGCCACAAGTAGATTGAGTTTAGAGAGACTCAAAACTTACATGGTGTTCTTGCTTATACAATCATCCTACTATATTCTTATCCATAAAGCCTTGGTCAACCAATGGGTAATGGACTTCTAAATTCCATATTCCAGGTAAACCTATTAATGCCAGTCAATTATCTCGTCAATAGATCACAAGGACCACGGAATGCTAGGTCGGGAGACACACTACCTAATCTCACAGAACTCCCACCACTATTGGCTTCGAATCTTATAGAACATACAGGGTACTGTCCTATCCTTTATGGTATCCCAAACTTGTAATCATGTTTGAAGTCATTCCACCGCGGGTCACGCCTCGCCCGTATACTCTGGCTGTGGTAAACCCTTGGTTTCGTAACTCAACATGATACAAAATCGAACACTTCTTAACTCTATCCAATATTGGCTCAAGGGTATCTACGATCAAGAGTGGACCACTAGTCATATCTCTAGCAAATTCTATAACCGATATTTTTCTAAACTAATCTCACCTCTAGGGGTTGTATCTTGCCAGTGCGCTGCTGGCTTGCAGTGTATCCATAGTCTCCAAAATTAGATTAAATGGCGACAGTGCGCTACTGTCCTGCCATTATGAGTTAACTAACATTCCTTTAACTTTATATGCAAAAACTTATGAATTCTAGAGATTCAAGCAAGTCGACTCTGTAATAAGGCATATATATTTGTCCTATCAGTCACAATCTTTAAAATAAAAGATTGAACATGGAGGGTATAACTGAAGACAAAGAGATACAACCATCCTAGTACCTATTCTATGTGTATTCAAACCTTTTGAGGGTAACCTTGAATCGAAACTAACTCGAGGTCCATGTATGGATAACAAAATCAGAACTTTATAAAATAATGATTCTTAGGGCAACTAGCAATTATATAGATAATTCAGCTAGGATATGGGGATGATATCTAAGAGGCAAGGAGAATGAATTTGAACAACTCATCAAGGTTAGATCATTACTCGAGGAACTCTGCCTCACCAAGTGAATAATCTATCCACTTTGGATCGTGTCGTCATATCAAGAGATAATAGTATACCTACGGGGATCTGAAAAACTATCAAAACTAATAACTCCTCTTCTAAATTGCATGGCCTAGACTACCCATCGATCAATTCGTGTAAGGGACTCCTAGTCCTAGTCATTCTCTTAAATTAAGTTAATCCTTGTTCGTGAATGAGCATTTCTTTGTCGCAGGCTCGCAATAGTACGACTAACTTAAGTACCATCACGAGTTCGCAAGATTTACGAAGACTGACCTGCATGGGCCACCACAAAACTTGTCACGACCCGCACCCGTTTTTTTTTTAAACGGATACGAGACGTATCCAAGTCAGCCTACGCCGTAGTGTCGGCGGTAGGTTTAGAGCGCTGTCACGGCCATGAAGATCATAATCACAAAGATGCTCATTCACATAATTAATTTAATTTACAATGATCACAAGTTTTTACATTTGCAGGAAATATAAACTTGTACAAATATTGAATGACTATAACTTGACTATCTAACTAATCTTCTAGGCTCGTCTGCAAGTATTCCCGTCACTCCCCAAGCTAAGTGAATCCACGGCTAACCTGAAAATGTTGGTTTCCAGTCAGGAATGGAACGAGCACAATTCACTGAATGCAATTTCAAATAAAGAAGATGACTATAAAACAAAGGTTAGACATCAATTATGAGTTTTGAAAATAAACAGAAAATATAGAAACCAATAGTAAATAAATAGACACAACAGACTTTCTCCAACTGCTAGAAGTACCTTTGATATGTGATCGGTCTCGGGACAATTATGCGACTCTATCTACACTGTCTACACTGTCTAAGTTACACTGTCTACACTGTCTAAGTTACACTGTCTACACTGTCTAAGTTACACTGTCTACATTGTATAAAGCTATACTGTCTACAGAAAATATTGCAATAAAGAAATACTGTCTACAAAATAATAATCACGATCTACACAACTTAAATGCAGTAATAATCATGGTCTACACTGTCTACTTTGCAATAAGTAAATCACTGTCTATACTATCTACAAGAAATAAATAGATCACTGTCTACACTATCTACAAGAAATAATGAATCACTGTCTACATTGTCTACACTGTCTAAGGTCAGATCACACATCGTTGGTACTTCCCATTCCCGACTCAACAATTTTAATAGAAATTAATCACATAACCAATGGCCAATCAATGAAATATAGTGAAAATCAATATCGAAATGCTGGTGAAACCGATGATCCAAATCACTCAAAATGCCACAATAGTCAAAACCCGTACAACAGTCCCCGAAAGCTGAAATAGATAATACCAATGATCTCAGAATAGTCCAATTAGCTAGGATTGCCTGTCCTTAAGTCCAATTCTGGACACAGGGGCAAAATGGTAATTTTGGGCCAAAACGATGTCCGCCGTTGGACCCGCTTTGTACCGAAAAGCGTGCCAGAGTCAACGGTCTCTAAAGTCGTCAAACTACATGTCTACGGATCCAGTTTTCTGTGATACGAAACCCAACGTATGTCCAAAGTTGGATTCCGGCGGGCCGTGCACAAATCGCCCGTTGAGTGGGACCGTAGGGCCAAAAACGATGATTTTATCAACGATCTCAGAATCGGACCAAAACTTGGCATACAGGACCAGAAAAATGATACGGTTCTGTTGGCGCAAGTTTCGTCGATCTGACGAGCGTGCACGATTTATGACTGAATTGCATTGGACGGATACGTGGCGATTCTGACGGATACGCGTGAATTCGTCGCGCACACGCGACCAATTTGAATTCCGTCAAAGCCCACACGACCACGAAGCTGTTACGCAGCTTTCGATGTCTTCGTGCGCGACCACGTCTCCCGAAATGGCGGGACGGACGTCGTGTGGATGGTTTTCAATGTTTTTAAAACAGATTTTCGTCCAATTCGGAATCCAATTTCTCGACGCACCGTCGACGAAATCTGATTCCGCAAAAAGGGGATTGAAGCCCTATAGTTGTCTAGGACTATCCTCTTTTGGTTTCTCAAAATAGTCGATAGGTCGACAGAAGTTGCCTTCCAAAATAGGATTTTGAACCCAAAATGTTCTGTTTTCCGAATGGTTTTTCGTCGATTTCAACACGATTTATCGAGCACCTAGGTCTTCTAAAATAAACTAATTGATAGGGGTTGAAGGGGTTAGGTTGTCGGCGTACCTGACAAAACGGTTCGTAAAACGGCGGAGGATAGACGGAGATATCGAGTCTTCCAATTGAGAGTCTGCAGTCGCGCTGCGTGTCGATTCCACTGTTTTCGACATGCGTGCGCGCGCATGGCCGTGTCTTAGCCGGTCGAGCGGCCCTGGCGGCGCGGGCGGCGCGCCTAGAACCCAGGGTCGTCGGGTGTCGCGGCGCGATTATTAGGTTAGGGTTTTCGAGCAAAGTCTCGATCTCTCTATGGATTATAGGGGGTCGGGTTATTAACTGTAGGAGCAGCTTGCTCCGCTGGTGGGCAATGGGCAGTGAGGCACT